>LUGF01025105.1:180565-191299 GCA_001625245.1 Calycopis cecrops
CTTGCCAACCGTCCCGCGTATAGCGGGACGGTTGGCAAGCCTACCTGCAAGGCTTAAGGATCCTAAGATTATTTTTGTACAAATAAAAGGGACCTGATCTCACCAGCGCTGATTATTATAGTCCCTACAAGTGCTGCTACTGCGCCTCTAGCGGATATATTCTGAACCTTCCCGAGTAAACATTCCATAGGGTTGTCACTACAATGTGCTTCACCCCAACATTACAGTACAATTAAACGCAAACATTCGGTCATTGTCTATTGTTACAACACTACAATTGCAATTCGGAATGTTCGCCAAATAAGCGGGCGCAGTGTGTGGAATACTAACTACGGACCTTGGCGCGGCGTGAGCGCGATCCGGCGATAGGGACCACGGCTGGTTTTAGTATCATCTGATGAGACAATGGAGCATCCCTAGTTTTTGTAGTTTTTAGGGTTTCGTATCTCAAAGAGAAAAAACGGAACCCTTATAGGATCGCTTTGTTGTCCGTCTGTCTGTACGTCTGTCAAGACCTTTTTCTCTAAAACGCATGAAGGGATTAAACTGAAATTTATGTCAAATACGAAGGTCAGTTACGTCTTGATGCCTTGAAAAAATCACACTTCTAAGTTAACGAAATAAAAAGTTATAGCCAATTATGCACAAATTTTGTATGAAAACGTACTTTGTCGAAAACCTAAAATTATCGGGTACTTTCCGTTGACCTGGAGTTGTAAAATTTGGCAAGAAGTAAGAACTTATAGCACATATATCGGAATAAATCTGAAAACTAGTATATTATATGAAGATCATTGGAAAAATCATTATCAAGTTATAACTAATTCGCCTGATAAATGTGTGCCGCAACCGTCTATTTTTAGACGGTTGCGGCACGAATTTTTTTAAATTTACAACTCCATGTCAACGGGAAGTACCCGAAATTTCAGCTTAATCCCTTCGCGCGTTTTAAAGAAAAAGGACTTGAAAACTATGCATTACGTTTGGAATGTTCTGCCCATTCATACGGAACCCTCGGTGTGCGAGTCGGACTCGCACTTGGCCGGTTTTTTTTATAGTAGGAGAGGGCATACGAGCAGTCGGAGCTGGGCGGCGGTAGTCATGAAAATGACTCCGATTGCTAGTTTGCACCTTTTTTACTATAAAAAAAATATCAGTAGTTCAATAGGTTTTGCGTGACAGACATACATATCAGGGTTCGCAGTCGGAAACAATAGCAAATATTTTAGTACCGGACATGCCATTGCATTAGTTAGTTTTGCACCCGAATCTGGCTTCACGACCGGGGAGAACATCTCCGCTACACGACACAAGCGTAAGGTTACAGCTGTGTTGTCGCGTGCAAGTTTCCGGTAGCAGTGCCCGCATCTGTATTTATGCGGATGTCTATGGATGTTGGTAGTCATGTAAATGGCTCCGGTCTTTTGGCCCCCTATTTAAAAAAAAATAAAGAAACCAGCCAAGTGCGAGATGTCCTCGCACACTGAGGGTTTCTCACCAACGAGAGATATTATCTCAGACAGAAATAAGGTGACCTACACAAGCAAAGATTGGCTTAATACGCTTGAAAGATTGGCTTGACTGACTGACTGTCACGCATGTCAATATAAAAATGAATGTCTGTATGGTCTTTATAGAATCGTAAACTATACATTTGATCATGTGATGATCTTTAGCAAAGTTGTTGTGCATGAGCCTACAAAGGTTTCTGAGGCGGTAAGATCAATTTAAGGCGGATCACACACGGCACGCGGTTGGCGGTGAGGCGGATCTCAAGTTACATTGGGCTCTATGAAATCCGTTGATACCTAACATTTTTTAAAATTGAAATTCTAGATCCGCGCGGTGAATAGCAAATATGGTATATGCTATTACAGATACAACAACAATAAGACATGTGTGAAAATTTTACATCTGTGTGAGTAAATATCATAGTCGAAATCATCTATTCTTAAGCTTCGTGATTAGAACTAATCTTTACTTAGAGTAAAGTAGAGTAAAACTTAGAGTTAACAAACTTATATTGATGGGTGCTTGCACACATATTGTATGCAACAAACTACACATATAAGTTGGGAATCATTTTCTTTTATTTTTTTATGCCATTATAGGCAAACGAGCCGTCAAGGTCTTTCAGTGAATATCGACGCACATAAACATCCACACAACCAAGCCTATCTCTCCTTCACCTCCTTCTTCGTCAGTGGGCCACCAGGAACTCGTGACAGAATAGCTCCATGAGGGTTCAACCCGGGCTGGCACCGCCCGATTCGGCTGCAGAGCATGGCACTACCTCTAACAATATCCTTTATATATGTTGATACAGGCTAAACATAAGCGTTATTCAATGACTTGATCTTAATATTCTCCATCGGATGTGCTCGAGATACAGTATGAATATGGATGACTCGACACAGGTGTGTCAGCCAATACATCTATCTCTCCGAGACGCGTGAAGCCGAACTTCGGCTACGGTCGTCGCTATACACTTAGGGTTGCCAGGCCCAAATATAAAAAAGCCTGACACACGGGCTCTTTAGTCGGGCATTTGCCCTGAAAGTATGACACACTGGGTTTTTAAAGAAAAAAAAATGGAAGTTTTGTTTTGTGCGCTTATTATTATTATTATTTTAAGATTTGCTCTAACAATCACACGCCCGCGAACTTTTTGGTAAACTCGTCAAAAGTCTAACAAACGCCGGACAGGCCGGACTTGAGTAAATTTGGCCTGACACAACTGTAAAAAACCGGACACGTCCGGCTAAATCCTGACACATGGCAACACTATTATGCACTAGCTGGATATATTATAGTGCAAAAGAGTGCATACACAATTTTAGACCGGCAACGCGTCTGCGAAACACCTAATTTGCGGATATCGATGGATGGCGATAGTCACCACCTATTCATTTGCCCCCTATGATATAAAAAAACAGCTTTCCCCTGTCTTTTTCATCCCCTAAAAAAAAGAATATAATAAAGGCGAGCCAAACCTAGAACTTTAAAGTTTAATGGCGTTCTATGGACGACGTGCTTTTTGCTTGTTATTTTACAAATTCCTGTTAATCTTTCTGAACGTATTTCGGCTACGGCGGTCATCTATAGAATATTTCCTATGAATCATCAAGCTGCGATGGACATATTACAGGGTACGAGTGCACTTTAATTTCCTATTCCTAATGGCAGCCCTACGCAATAAGAGAACGGGCAACCCTCCTTGTTTGTTGCTTCTCCTTCGTCGAACTACTACCACCATAATATTATTGTGTCCTGTGCACATGGCTCGAAGATGAAGGTGGCTGGCCTAGTCTAAATTCTGCTGAGTGTACCTATATTAATATACTACATATATAGTATACATAGTTATATCCTTACAAATATTATAAAGCTAAAGTGGTAAGATTTTTTTAATATCTATACATACAATAAAATCTTAGGGAAGTCAAAAGTGTACTTTGAAAGTTTTTTTAAAAGAATAGGCCCCTACGTGGGGTACGATCTACAATCGATAACGAGGCTAAAAATATAGTTCTTGGATTTTTTTCTGTGTTACAACACTATGGTTCTATATGTACTATTGTAATGTAGGTACTATTGGTTTCTGTGCGAGCGACACAATAATCACTGACTTACACTTAAATACAGTAAGTGTAAACTGACCCCCACGTCTGTTTGTCTGTAGGTATGTCCGGGCAAAACTCAAAAAGTACTCCATGGATTTACTTAAAATTTTGCAGGATTATTTCTTACAGGTCGTGTCAATATACATACATAATATTATCTCGATATTTCCACGGCATCGAAACCTATGCAGGTGAAACATCTACTAAGAATATCTTATTGCAATTGAATTTTATTTTTGACGCACGACGAAGATGACACGTGTTGTCTAGCATTATATATTTCTACTTGTCTTCCGAGATGAATTTATAAAGGAAACTTGAATTTATATATCAGCTCGTATATAATTGTCTGCGATTGTATCTTCAGTTAGTTTGTATTATTTTTAATTTGTATTCTATGATGATTCATGATATGTGTTTATTTTATTTAAATTAATAACACGATTCTCACATACATATAATATTTTTTACATTTCAAAATACCTGTACATTTTATTTTATTCTGAGGCATCCTACTAATATTATAAATGCGAAAGTTTGTATGTTTTGTTTGTACTCCTTCACGCAAAAACTGCTGAACCGATTTTCGTGAAATTTGGCACACATTTAGTGTAACTTGGATTAACACATACGATAGTTTTTATCCCGAAAAAATGTTCCTATGGGATGCCATGGAATGATTTTCTATTTTCCACGGGATCGAAATTTACGCGGGTGAAACCGCGGGACACAGCTAGTTAAGAAATATCCAGAGTATAATATGTTTAACAAACTTTATATATTATCGATTATCCCATTGAACTGACTTGGTTAAGGTGGCGGGCAGCGGCTGGATATAAGGAACTCCAGTCCAGCAGTGGATGTCCTCCGGCTGATGATGATGATGATGATGACGTGTAACATTGACATGACATTAAACTGAGTCATATTAGCAGTGAACATGCCAACTCTAGGATACGAAGCTAACAATTTATTTAGCATATTCGGGAACAAGAGCATATATAGTTTATTTTCTTAGAATACTAACTTTTACCCGCGGCTTCGGACGCATTCGTATTTTTTTTAATAAAAAAATATCCTATGCCATGTCTTATTTCTTTACGAATATATGTACAAAGTTTCAAGACGTTGGGTTGAGTAGTTTTGGCGTGATAGCGTAATAAACAAACTCAGATTCACATTGATAACATGAGGATTTAGTAGAGATGTGTACACTATACATACTATAAATATCTCAGATAGCTCGGATAATTCCACTAAAGAGCTTAAGTTTAGGGACCTCTTCACGTCTTCGACTTTAAGATGCACCTGAGAGATGGTAACAGCCAACTACCGCAACCTTATCTCCTCATAAGTAGTCGTTACTTATTCGAGTCGAGCGCCGCGGTTTTTAACCTTTCTCAACTGTATCCGTGTAAACATTAGTTTTATAAATCCATTGGACTGTTTTTATTCTGTAAGTGGCAAACGGGCAGCAATGTGCATGCTACTCTCAGTCCCTTCCGCTGCCTCTAACACAGCCGGAAGTAATTCCCTGTATAATGCTAGTCCAGTGCTTACTTCGTTGCGTTTTACTTCGCAAAAAATGGGCTCTCTGAGGAATGTATTTGGTATTAAAATATAGCCACTACATAACACTGAATAGTGTAAGCTTTTTATTAGTGAAATAATTGTGACAATCGGATCAGTATTTCCTATTTATATCCCCTACCAACTTACAAAGTGTTTACCTCTTTAAAATGTTAATATAGTTTTTTTTTTTTTTATGATATAGGGGGGCAAACGAGCATTCGGAGCCATTATCACGACTACCGATGCCGATAGACATCCGTATAGAGGCTATACAAATGCGCTTCCTTCCCGGTCGTGCCGGCCCAATTCAATTGCAAGCATGCAGTGTGCCACTACCTCTTACTAGCACTAGTAAGTGGTAGATATAGCACTAGTAGTTGATTCCTCGGTCTAGTGACGTGTAGAACTTATGTATAGTAAACGTTATGTTAAATGTAAGCAACGACGTCGGCTATAAGTCTTTTTAACCTGACTTTGTCAGAATGTGGATAATGCTTTATATGGTATGTTCTACTTGCAGTATGAGTGTGTATATATTGATATATTCCTTGCTACAGTCTGAACGGTTTTACAGTTACGAGTTGTCCTTAGATACATCTTGACAGCGGTAAGTCGGTTTTTGGCTGCCTCGTGGTTGAGTGGTAAACGAGGTGCGAGATGTTCAATTACAGATGCTAAGTGGACCAAAAATTGTTAATGGTATTTTTTAATTTCTAATAACAGTCCGGAGTCGGGAAGTTGGTGGTGTTACATTCGCGTGCCTTTGAGCACGACGATATCAAGTCGATATTGACAAAAATTACATCGTTTTTATCTCTTCGGTTCTTCTCAGCGTCGCGCTGGTGGTAAATTTACTTCTAAATGTGACTTTTACAATTAAATTTTGAATCAAGTATTCACAGTCAAGAATGTGAGATTACGCAAGCCAATGCCAACATGTGTGAATGAAATGTAAAATGTTTTTGTTTTGTCCACTCAGCAGCCGGGCGATATTTGCTGGCGCAGACGTTCTGACACATGCACAGCAACTGGTTAATTACCTACATTATATTATATAATACAGCTGCGCCCCGCGGTTTCACCGGCGTAAATTTCGATCCCGTCGAAAATCCCATGGCATCACATATGAACATTTTTAGGGATAAAAATCCTAAGTGTTAATCCAAGTTACTCTCTATGTGTGTGCCAAATTTCATAAAAATCGGTGCAGTAGTTTTTGCGTGAAGGAGTAACAAAAAAACAAACAAACAAACATACAAACTTTCGCATTTTTAATATTAATAAGATGACACATACATAACATATATGTATACCTATCTATAAGGTAAATCTGACTGACTTATATCAACGCAACTACTCTGACTAGAAACTAGAAATTTCATACACGGGCTCTTCTTATGATTTAAGTGAGAAATAAGAAATATTTTTTAGATATACACCCCTTAAGGAGGTAAATTAGCGGAGAAGAGGGGGGGGAGGTAGTAAAGTGAAAATTATGAATCATATGTCACGCTTCGTCTCAGTGTTGACCGCTCACTGAGTTTTTTAAATGGATAGCTGATTCCTAGTTCCCTATGTATCAACTATCCAGTTTTATACGAGGTTGAGTCTTTACTCATTAAGAGGTAATGATACTGCATAATTGCAGCCGAATTGCGCCCGCACGACCGGGGAGGTACCTCACAGTTAATACCGGCGCAAAGTGACAGCTTGCTGTGGCGTTTCGTGAGCTGTGCAAGTAACCGGTAGCCCATGGAGGGACAATAACAAAGGAGGGCAACGCATCTGTATAACCATTATACACAAAAGGCCCTACTGCTCGTTTGCCCCCATAGACTATAAAAAAAAATCCGATGACTATAAAAAAAAATAAACGATGACGCTCGGAGACAAAGTTTGATTCACGCGGACGCGCCTTGAATAATAAACTATTTGATTGCTAAATGTTTAATGCTGTGATTGATGGGCGAGTCGTGCCAGCGACGGGGTAATAATATCATTTGCAAGATGGACTTATTATACTACTACATAATATATTGTTGCTATACTATGTATATTGTTGTGCTGCAGCTGTATCAGACTGCGCAGAGGTTGGTACCACTGCTTCACTTTAGTATGGCGTGAAGTAACAGCTAAGATCTTCCTATCCTACTAAAGAGTTTATACGTTTTGGAGTCTACACTAATAATAGCTGTTGACATAATTATCTCATCACTGACATCTTGTGTGTGTTGACATGTCTCTTCACTGACGTCTTCTCACTGACATTTCCGGGACACTACGGAGGACGAAGGCCTTAGCAGTGGCTTTAAATCGGTCTGCACACTCTATACTGAGTACGACCCTTTTAGTCTACGTGGGCTGGTTGAACGGCGCATAAAGCGACTTAAAAGAACGTACCGTACGTGCCTGAACATATAAATTATTAGAGTTTTTTAATTTGACAAAACCACAGGACTTAGTAATTGATTCCACGCACGCTTGTAGATCACTATCTTTACATCGTATATATTTTTAATAGTTCTTCTTCCTAGTAAAATTCACAATTACATACAATGTTACAATTGCCTCGTTTGTCCACTTCGCCTAACGTAAAATTAAACTAAAAACCTGAACGCTTGTAATATACTTTAATGTACCCAGTCTCACGTCTTATCAAGATGAATCTAACATCTCACACATTAAAATCCGTTAAGGCTTTCGGGCCGTAGTAAAGAACATACAAATCTACGTACATACATACATACACGTTTGCGCAAAAATCATAACCATCGTTCTGACAGAGTCGGGTAAAAGAGGTTCAGAGCTTAAAAACTTTATATATCAAATAGCCAATTACAGTTGTCCATCTCGTAACATTATGTAGTCACTATCACATTAATAGAGATAGACCGAACGATTAGAATATTCTGCCAATGTTAATTTGTCAAAAAATTACTATAGATAAGTATACTGTGTTTCGTCTACACACTGTGTCCAGATCAGATGTTAGACTAACAGTTAAGCTACGCTTAATGAAAACGGTATCATGATGGGTCCTAGTAGAGGTTATTTTATCTAGAAAACAACAGATATTATGATTCGATTGTTTCTGTTCGCAATTAATTTTAAGAGAATTGTATAAAAACAAATTATATCTCTAAAGACAAGTTTGTTGTTTTTCTGAGATATGATCCAGATGACTAAGTTTCAGATATAACTCTATATTTGTATTGTTAGTTAGTAGTCCAAACCTTGCGAAAATAGACAACAAGGTGATTGTTGAGGTAGTGGTACGGGGCACACACCTTAGGGCAAGAGCACACAAGCTACTTTTAGCGTCGACGAATTTACGACTCCATCGATCCTGCGTCAAGAACTTGCACATTCGAGGATCTGCTCGCTGCCAATGCTGCCTCTATAGATGTGGCACAGTACTGGGCACGTAAAATTTGATCAGCTGAACACTGACACGAGAAGAAGAAGAAGATGCTGCGTCACGATTTAGCGTCTTTGCTTTCGCGGTATCGAAGTCGCAAGTTTTCGCGACTGCTCCGATGCTTGATCGGTAACACTCGCAGGACGATTTAGTCGCTTAGCGATTAAATCGCCGCTTTTTGCGTTTTTAAATGTGCTGCGGGAAGTGTGTGGTCGTTGCATTCAGCTTCTAAAAAGCGACGCAGTTACTACTGAGCGGTGGCTTTTAGTCCGACCACGTGGTCACACATTTTGGTTATTATCATGTTAGGGAGGGGGGAGTGGCCCCCTCATGATAATTCCGCACACACGCGCGTGTCACAACGTAACGCAGGTGTTTAATATTAATAGAGGAGAGACACATGACGCCACCTCACGGAGCCCGACTCCTGATCACTAGTGATATAATGTTTACCGCATCGTTACGTTTTGTGTGCTTTCGACGTCTTAGCGGCTTTGGAAATGGAGAAATAGTAGCGTCGTCGTCGAGTTCGCGTCAACAACATGCTACGTAGCACAGGAAAGATTTATCCTAACTCGTAGCAGCTACGAGGCTCTACAAGTGTGTGCTACTAAGTATGGGTCGTTGCTATTTGGAAGTTTTTTTTCCTAGGGAAAAACGAGCAGTCAGAGCCATTTTCATGACTGTCGACGCCTATTGGCATCCGCATAGAGGCTACACAGATGCGATGCCCTCCTTTCTTGTTCCACCTCCATGGGCCAGCGGCTACTTGCACACCACGTCATGTAACGCGACAGCACAGCTGTCACTTTACGCCGGCCTCGTGTAAGCGAGAGGGACCTCCCCGTTCGTGCCGGCCGATTCGGCTGCATGGAAGAGTGCAGTGTGGCACTACCTCTTACTGTATCCACGTATGTAACCACATCTGGGAACATCGAGACATATAAGAGACTTTAGGACAGTTAGAACTGTTCCGCCTTAGCAGCCGAGTTGGGTTAGTTAAAATAAATATGTAATAATAATTACTTAATAATTATAATATAGAAAAAATAGAATAAAGGAATATTTGGACTAATTACACTATTAGACAAACATTACAATTAGTGGTATAAAAAAAACAACCAGTAAAAAAAAACGTGCGTGTACTTATGTACGCGCGTGAGAAGCTATACTTAAGTTCAAGGAATTCAAATTGAATTTATTATTAAATTTATATATTTACTTCAAAAATATTGAACAACCAATAACAAATATTTAACATTGCGTGATATGTGTTTGACGGCAGCTAGAAAAAACTTCCCGCTCACTAGATGGCGTTGTCACTGGGCTACATAGCGCAATAGTTTGTTCGTCGCTAAATATGGACCTCCATCAAAATACTTGTGTGAATTCAATTACTCTGTAATTACAAGTTGATAATAATTGTATCCTTGCACGCTATACGCTTTCACCTTTGCTGAGATGTTTTATACTAATAGCAGAAACTTCTGCTGGTCCAGTGGACTTCCACCCCTTGCTGGGATTCACTGTTCCAACAGCCGCTGCTCCAGAACTGTTAGTGTGACAGGTGTGTGAATGTAGACAATGGTGCCAACTTGCGCGACTCATAGAGGTAACCACGTAGATTATGGTCCAAAGTATACCAGAACCCTGATATTATGTGGTTCCATGTAAGGTGTAGGAGTGACGGATGTCGGAACGGACATTACGCATTAAAAATGCATTATTGCATTATCATTTAAACAATTATAATAAAACTAATAATAATTACTAAAAATCCGACATTCATAGGTATACATCGGTATAATCTTTGTACTTACAGCACCAGTGCATTCTCTGTTCCCTAGTTCAGAACATGAGGTTCCCATGGGACGGCAGAACGATGGGACCGGAAAAATCGGGCGCAGGAGCAACGTTCCGAGGCACGGGCTAACTTACCGACATTTTTTTTGTGGGCAAAAGAGCAGTTGCAGCCATTATCATGACTACCGACGGCCATAGACAAACGGATGTGTTGCCCTCTTTCCTTCTCCCACCTCCATGGGCCATTTTGAATTACTTTTAGAAATTAAAAAAAATGCTTTTTATTTAATATAATACGAGACTCAAATCTGGGACCTC
>LUGF01025105.1:202373-214518 GCA_001625245.1 Calycopis cecrops
CCCACCTCCATGGGCCACCGGCGACTTACACACCGCACGAAACGCGACAGCACAGCTGTTACATTATTACAGTTATAAAATTTGAATATAATAAACGAGGAAAATTGAGTGCTTAGTTGTTTTTGACCTACAAATACTTCCCTAGCTACGAAGGTAAAGTAGAAATTAATTTCATACTTATAATATATACAATACTTGTCTGTACTCGCGAAGTCAAATATTTGCATTGATTGTAATTTGTCACCCTCTCGCTCTTCGTACTGTTCACCTGAGAATATGTTGATGAGTCTCCTTTTGATTTCGTTTGATTGCAAAGGCCGCAAGACATAGCTTTGCTGTGGAACTATGGCGACACGACCAGGGAGATAACTCACATGATGCCGGGTGTTATATCGAATTCCATGTGGGCTGTGAGAGGCCTTTTCGCATAGTTTTTCGACTGTATAGCTTCTACTTGTGCGGATATCAATGGGCGTTATAGTTAGCCAAAGTCTCCTAGACTGCTGCTGCTCCAACGCTCACAGCCAACGGCATTCACTCGGTCGAACATGCAATGCGCAAGAGGAGTAAGCGTGTTATAAAGTGACTTAGCCAGTTACTATTCATACGACGTTCTTTCTCACCATACCACGCCTATAAATCATTTCATATACAGTAGGCTCCATATACAATATGAACAGACAATTTATCAAGCACACGTAGAACAGGTTTGTGCCGGCGACTGTACATGACATAATTAATTACTGCACAAAAGATTTCATAACTGCGCAAAAAGTGCAATCGAAGCACAATCGAGGTAATTGCGAGGAAGACGCTTGCGCTGCGTTTAGCTGGGAGCGAGGTTTCACAGCTGCACTGTGTCATCTAGAGCTAGATTATAAATGTACTGAGCGGTTATTACCGCTCTTGTAATGGCCGCTAACGATCTAAGCGTTATTAACGTATAATCAATTCTTTATTATTAACACGATATTGCCAACTGCTAAGGTATAGTTAAGGGGGCAACTCAAGCGATACATGTGGAATTATCCTAACCATAAGCCATTCACGATACCGCTGAAGTTACTTTTTTTTTATTGTATAGGGGGGCAAACGAGCAGTCGGAACCATTTTCATGACTACCGACGCCCAAAAACATCCGCATAGAGGCAATACAGATGCGTTGCCCTCTTTTCTCCTCCCACCTCCACGGGCCACCGGCTACTTACACACTGCACTAAACGCGACAGCATAGCTGTCACTTTACGCCGGTATCATGTACTTTGTCTGTCGGGTGCGAGCAGCCCCAGCAGGCAGAGACGGGTTAATTTTAGTATAGATTTGTAACGTTTAATCAATTCTTTATCGTTAACACGATATGTGTTCGAAGTTGGTAATTGTAGAATTACTAAGTTACAACTCAACTCACGCCCGGTTGGGATCTTTTCCACGAGGCAGATAACAACGATATCCTATGCATGCGAGCTGACTTTTTTTTTCGACGCAGGGAAAATGTTTTTATTTTCCCTGCGTCGAAAAGCCACCGTCCAACCGGCCCTGGGTGAACCGGAGGGGTGTGTCAGACTCGGCACGGGGCCCCTACCGACTGAAAACCACCAGAGCCTTTGGCTGCTGAGGTGGAGTGCTCCGGATCTATCAGCAACAGGGCACAACGCGAGCAGCTTGCCGTAACACACGGCTTTATATTAGCAATTTTAACTGCATCAATAAGTAGTAGTGCCACACTGTAAACATGCAAGTAGTCGACTTGAGACGGTGTGACCGGGGAAGTACCTCTCGCTTACACGAGACCGGCATAATGTGACAGCTGTCCTGTCGCGTTTCGTGCGGTGTGTAAGTAGCTGGTGGCCCATGGAGAGAGGAGCTATGGGATTCGGTAGTTATGAAAATTGATTTCGATTTTCGTATGTATGTCTCCCGCTTGTATCGACCTTGTATAAATCGATGTATTAAACAAACAATATAATAGAAGAATGTTTTAAAAACTTAAAAACAGCAATAAAGGTTTATTTCATTTTATTTTTTTATGTCTCCCATCTGGGTCCCACTCATTACGGGAAATCGGTTTAAGTCTAATTTTAAAAGCCTCTCCTGATATGCAGAAAAACAAACAGGAGAAAAAATAATTCGAAATTCTGTTCAATAAACGTGTAGTTAGAGTATAATATGAAATTGCTCTCCAATATGTAAATAGTATATATACCAATATGTGATGTTCTAATGCGATAGGCACATAAAACTTGCTAATAAGAAAACTGATGTCTTTTTTCACCTTGGCCAACTTTTGTTCAAGATTTGTCCACACAGTTCATGCTTTACCACAATAAATTTGCAGATGTTATTAATTCTGGGAATCACGTAGTTTATAAGAAGTTTTGGTACGTATGACGGATTTGTGTAAGGGGGTAAACGAGCAGTCGGAGCCATCCGCAAATGAGGCTATACAGATGCGTTGCCCTCCATCCTTCTTCCTCATTCATGGGCCACTGGTTACTTCCACATCGCTCGAACCGCGAAACATAATCACTTTACGCCGGTTTCGTGCAAGCGAGAGGTCTCCAGGCGTGCCGGCCAAATTAGGCTACATGCATGCATGCAGCGTGGTAATACCTCTTTTTTATAGCATAGGAGGCAAACGAGCAGTTGGGTCACCTGATGTGAAGTGATCACCAACGCCCACAGACATCCGCAACACCAGAGGTGTAACGACCTTTGAGGAAAGAAAAAGCTCTTTTCTTGAAGATCCCTAGGATATAGATATAGATCTTACTAAATAATTTGAAGACGCTTTCAATTCTAGGAATCACGCAATCCTAGAAGTTTTGTTATCACGAATTTGTGTTAATTTTAGTTTAGCACGCAAGATTAATTTTAGTTTTACTACCAACTGTCAAACCGCAAAGACCACGACTTTATGAGTCGGTGGTCGGTTGACCCGCACAAATTATGATAAAGCTACGTAGGTACCCTTGTAATTGGTAATTGCTTCGTTGCAGGTAAATCGGGTCATCCTGGAGGTATTGGAGTGTTAGGCGTTGCTGCTACGTTTTAACTTTAATTGCTAGATGTATGAGCCATTGAAAAGAATGTGAAAGAGATGAGAAAAAAAAATATCATATCATATGTTTGGTCATAATAGTTTGCAGTCCTATAAACACATTTATGGTGGTTTTAGTTATGCTACCGTCTGTAAGAAGTCCATCCGAAGAAAAAGCCTTTAGTTATTGTTCCACACAATTTCACACATCTACTTCATCACTCCTTCACTCGTTTTTTGAGTACGCTCCAAAAAGTAAAACAAAATTCTTTAAAAATATCATTTTTAAACTCCTACGATTTACTCGTCTCTGCGAAGATGTACTCCCCTGAGAAATAAAGTGTAGTCATTTATTATGTAGCGCGAGGTACAAAGAGGTCTTTGAAAGAGTTTAGGAAGCCTATTTAATAAAATAATTTCGTCTTTGAAGTTGTATTTATCTTGTGTTTTCTGTTCTTTTGTATTAGCTGAATACTTGCCACATTTCCCTGCGGTACAGAGTTTTATAAAAAGGTCTTAAGTTTACAAAAATATGAAATATATTTCCATTGTCTTTTTATAGTATAAGTCAAACGAGCTGTCGGAGGCATTTTCATGACTAACGACGCCCAGAAACATCCGCAAAGGTTATACAGAAGACCTCGCTCCTACATGGGCCACCGGCTACTTCCACACAGCACGAAACGCGACAGCAGAGCTGTCACTTTACGCCGGTGCCGTGTAAGGGAGAGGTCGTGCCGGCCCAATTCGGCTGCGTGCATGGATATTGAATGCAACGCAGCGTTACATATTACTAAATACCTGTAAACCAAGTCCTTGGACTTAGCAGAGTGCTATGCTGTGGTGTGATAAGTCCATAAATGATCGTTATTTATAGATTGTGGCTTTAACTTAAGGGACTATTGTCTGTATCGGAGAAGATTGGTGACAAGCTGACGACCCACATTATAAAATGGCGTAATATGCGACCTCGATGCAATCTTTCAATTTCTTACTTGTAATGGAAAATTAATTATTCGTCCACTGCTGTCGTGTGGGGGCTGTACTTTACTTCAATAAATTAATATTTTCCATCAGATACATTGCATCTTATTTCGATAAGACGGTTGAATCATTCGGTCTCAGAAACTGTACAAATCACAGCAACAGCCTACTATTCTGGAAAGCAGTGTATAGAGGTGTCTGTTATATATAAAACTCAAAGATGACATAGATATTTATCAACGCACAGCCCAAACCACTGGACGGATCTAGCTGAAAGGCATGCGGGTAGATGTTATGACGTAAGCATCCGCTAAGAGGATTTTTAGAAATTCAACTTGTAAGGGGCTGAAATAGGGTGTTGAAGTTTATATTATGGATTTATTAGAAATTAAACGCGGGTGAATACACGGGACACAGATAGTTTAGTATTAGGGGGAAAGAGGATTTGAAGCATTTTGATGACTACCAACGCCTTTAGAGATGCGTATAATTGTTATGATGTTCTTGCAGATGGAGCGTTAAAGCACAGTAACCGCACAAAAAGCGAAAGAATAGCCTTAACTTTGTGTATGCAATTATCATGTGCGCGTGCGATGCCCCTCCCCGGTCGAGCTCCAATTCAGAATGACACTGTCTCTTTCCATTTGACACGATTCAATCATATTGAACATCGTAGCTAATAATCACAAGCATTAAGGCTGTCATACACTATGCAGATGCGGTATTTGAGCGCACATCTGTCAATATCGCTGTGTATACTAAACTCAAGGAGCACCACACACTAGGCACAGGCATAATTATATTGAAGGATGGTTATTTACGCCGATAAAATATTATTTTATCTGGTTAGTGTGTGATAGTCTTAAGGCTTACGTGGTAAACAAAAGTAAGAGCGGCCCAGCGAGTGTCGAGTGTCCGAGTGTCGGGTAATGAGTGAGGAGTCAGGGACGCGGACCGGTCCGAGCGGGCAGCATCATCAGCGCGGTGCCGGCTCGGGAGGCTTTATGATGATACTAGCTTTTACTCACGGCTTCGCTTGCGTTGAACATCTTCAAATAATATCAATGAGCATAAAAAAAAATTAGAAGGATCCAAAAATTATTGTGGCAGACATTGGAATTCTATTTCAATTCTATTTTAATGTTCCAATGAAATGTTCATTGATATGTATTGAGGGGCATCAACACGAGCGAAGACGCGGGGAAAAGCTAGTGTGTTATAAATAATCTTTCATGAACAACTACTGATTGAACTTGGATGAAATTAAGGTGCCATTACAATGTGGCAAAAAAAGTATCTTTTCTCCCAAATTAATAAAAGATTAAAGGCTTGCGTTGACGAGGGATGTACTTTTTCTCCGCCAAAATAGTTCGCTTACAACTGGACTTTTTGCAAATGCATTACTCAATACAGTTGTAGGAGATCTATTTTAGTGGACAAACATGCTTCGTCTGCGCAGGTCTTTTACGCGCGTAAAACCACGGGACCAAACTAGTATTAGCAATATGACTAATATCATTTTATAATGTCCTGTAGCGAATTTATTAATTACAATGTAGGTACCAACTGCAGCATTACCTTGGCACTTGATTAGTTCTACAGACGTGTAACTAGCTATTCAGATTATAATATGTCAGCTGTCAGTGGCATCATCATATAACATGACAAATGTACTATGACTAGCTGCGCCGCGCGGTTACAGCCGCGCAAGTTTTGATTTTTTGTACAATTGTGATCAAAATTGAAATGTACTTTCGATCGCTTTTGGACCTATGTAATTTACGCACAAATTGTAACAAAAATCTAAGCGTTTCAAAAATTATATTAAGATTTTTTTTTCATTATGTTTAGTTCAACAGTGTTTTTATTGTATAAGACGTACTATAACCATGACCTGGACGGGATTCGAACCGGCAGCCGCTGGTGTAGCGCGCGGTATAAGCTACGTAACAGTTTTATTTTGACATTGACATTTAGTTATGTCATAACAGCGCCTCGTATGGACTGGAGTGGCGGGGTGACTTACTGTCGTCGCAGTACAGACATGTTATTTTTGCAATGCTTTATGCACAGTTCTACCAGCTCTGGGTGAACCGGAATGGTGTTAAGACTCGGTACTACCGGCTAAAATGCTCTGCCAGTGCCGTCTGCTGCCGTGGTGGATTCTGGATCTATCAGCAACAGGATGAGTATATACATGCTTACTCTACTGTGAATAGTCCGAGAGCCAGTGAATGATAGAACTTCCATATTTTATATACACGAGCTGTGGCGAGGGCGCGGGGTGTCGTTCTATGGTTTCCCATATCACAACCTAAAAACGTTATGAGGTGTTACAGGTAATGTTTTTATATTTCTCGGGCAAAAGTGATAAAACTGGGCACTGATAACATATGTCCTTAGAATTGTGTTGGTATATGTTTATTAAGTTTAAATGTGCTTAAAATTATGTTTTAGTTGTTGTATGTAGTTGTATTATAATTGTTATTGTCGTGTGACGTATAATATGCCTTTGTTTGTTATGTAATTGTCGTATGAAATGTCTGTTTATTGTACGCTTTGGTTTTTCTGTAAGTGCAATAAATGTAAATTCAAATAAATAAATAAAGTAAGTCAGTTGTCACTTTTCAGTCAAGTTAAGTCAGTTGGGCGAGTAACACGCATAGGTTTTAAGCATCTTTTATACCACAAGATTTGTTGCAAATTCTTTGAAGAGATCGTCTCACTAACAATTTAGCCTATACCAACTGCATATTATACAAGCGCGTTAAGAACGACTTACAGTTTCAAGAAATGAATGCTTGGCCGTCATGGGCTCGAGCTCTAGAAGGTAAGTATTGTAACTTAATGTCAAATATCACACCTAGCGTTTGAAGAGTTTTGCAAAAGCCGATAATTACGTAGCTGTAACCTGCAAGAGATAGTGCCATGCTGCATTGTAGTTGCATTTGCCGGCGCAACCGAGGACAAAAAGACGGCTATGCTGTCGGTTTTCGGTGGGCCTTGGAGACCAGAAGAGAAGAATATCCACGATGTGGAGTGATTGGCGTCAGGAGTTATCAAAAGGCTTCGATTGCTTGATTGCCTTGATACTTAAAAATATAAGCTACTAGCTTTTCCCCGAGGCTTTGCTCGAGTTGAAACCCTTCAATGCATATCAATGAAGATTATATTCAAAAAGAACTGAAATTGCAATATCTCCCACAATATTTTGTTTGCCCTTACAAATTTTTAATAAATAGTATCCTATGTAATTTCTAATAGGTATACAAAGTAATTTAAAAAATTTTAAAATTTCTAGCAATATGTATACAAAGTTTCACGATTATCGGATTAGTGGTTTTGACGTGAAAGCGTAACAAACAAACTAACATTTATAATATTAGTAGGATTGTCAATACAATTTTTAAAAACAAGATTTAGTTTAAAAAAAGTGTACAACTAAGCACATACTAGTAAAAATCAAACAAAATACAGTTCTTTTCATATTACTTAACTAACATAAGGCTCTCCGATTTTATCAGCACAGAAATAAACAACTGCATTCGAATCGGCACATTCGCTGGGACGAGTGAATGTGTACTTGGGAATGGCTTGTAAAAGTAAACGGTTTTCAAAAGAGGCCCTCCAGTTTGTTCGGGGATTTGAATTCCAAGTGAGCGCCTTGACCTGCTCACGTGAATGTCTGTGGGGCCCACGGGAATATACTTTCAGTCAGGTGGGGTAGTAAGAGGGCCATGCTGAATTGGGTCTACACGACCTGGGACTTGGGAGATACCTCTCGCTCATGATACCGCTTTTTTATGATGGTTATGCTTTCGCGTTTCGTGAGGCGGTTCTTTTATAGTATAAAGGTGGAAGGCTTTTTTATGACTACTGTCGCTCTTTAGCATCTGCTTAGAAGTTACACAGATGCGTTGCTCTTCTTACTCATCCACTCTCCATGGGCCACCGGCTACTTACACACCGCACGAAACGCGACAGCACAGCTGTCAATTAAATCCGATATCGTGTAAGCGAGAGGTAGCTCCCCAGTGGTGCCGGCATATGCATGCCCCGTGACACTACTTCTTCTTTACTAAGTTTAGTCGTATTGTTGTTAAATTGTACACGACCGGGGCGGTGTCTCTCGACATAACACTCCTCCTCGGCCGTACCAGCCCGATCCGGTTGTGATGGAGCATTTTCTTCACTTTCATTTGTTTTAAAACAACCTCCACGAGAATTCAACTTCAACAAGCTGGACACGAAATTGTCATTACGCCTTACTCTTAGTGCCGAAAAAGAACCATATCTTTGACCCAGTTGTCACCAATTGTGTGCGAATAAGTGTTGCTTACACTTTTTGAAAGTGGAGTGTTGACAGTGCACTTCGTTATCCATTCACTAACCAAATTAGGGCATATTATGTCTTGAGTATTGAACCAACCGGAGAGTCCATAAAAGACTGACATTGCCCTACGCTAGAGTTAAAAAGACTAATGTTCCATTTCGGAGACACAATGAGAGGTTTATAAGCTAGTGTGACACATTATATTAGTGTGCGTGTATAATAATGTAGCCGAATTGCATAAGTGTTTAGCGACAAATTCATGTAATTATTGTATTCAAATAAATTTATTCAGTTATTAATTGTATTATAAGTGCCTTGTAGCTTATGTACAGCTTACATAAATAGTAGCGTATATATGTAAATATGTTTAAGTATATACAATGTAACATTGGCGACTTTTATTTGCGCCTATTCCAAAAGTGCCAGTAATTTGGTAACAATTAAAATTCTAAATAAATAAATTATTAATTAATTATAATTAGAAAATATTTTGAACATTGGTCGCAAACAGGAAACGCTATGCCCAAATCTAATATGGTTTTAAGGTCAACGCGTCAGAGGCGAGAAATTTCCATAAAATACCCTAATTTATTTAAATTCAATTGTTATCGCTTTAAGATTACCTACGACAAATTAATTAATTAATTTATTGAAACCCAGTAACCCCTGTTTCGTTTGGCACAACAATGGTTATTTTGCAAAAGAATATAATTAACTTGTTTTTTTTTGACGTAGGGGAATACACTTACGTATGATACCTAGGAGCCTAGGGGACCTCTAGACCCCTGTAGGAGTTGACGTTTAGTGCAATACCGACTACCTGCCTGTGCCGGAGTCTGCCGCTATAATCCGGACCTACAAGCTACAGGATCCTTCAGCGACAGGTTGGCCACTGCGAAGACTTGTCCTTGGGGATATTCCGGATACCTCTGAAAAGTCCCTACACTACGACATGTAACCGTGCTATGGTGTCAAGTTCCCATCCTGAACCCTGTACTCCAGAGGAGCATGCCAACGTCTAGATTAGACCCGACACTCGTCCCAATCCACGCCGTCCTCGGCTGATTCAGAGGGACAGGTGGAGGGCTCTCAGTCGAGCTGCTCTTAGTCTGGCCTCGGTGAAAACTTCTCCTTCTTTAAAGACATCTCCTTAGAACTTGTTGTTACCTATGTAGTAAGCCTCCACTCAGTTATGTAGCAGCAGTACGATGAGCCAATAAATGTACTATTCTTGTGTAGAACAAAGTGCTAAGTGATCTAGCACTTTGTAGTAACAGAATGGATGATCACTCCCTCAGTGAAGGGCCCAATGGAGCCCCCGCTGGAGTCACGGAAGTTGCCAGCGCGGTACCGTGTCTCCACCTACAGTGCAACTAACGGGACATCGTAAGTGGTTTAGTGGATACACGTTGACACCAAAAAGTAACATTTAGAACAATTTGAAACTAAAATAATCGACAGTAACATCACTTAAATTATAACATAACAATCCACCCGACTTCAAAAATTAAACCGCATTGAAATATTAAAAATAAAATAAACTGAACATATAATTTATTAAGAGGTAGTGCCACACTACATGCTTGTATGCAGCCGAATTGAGCCGGCACAACCGTGAGGTACCTCTTGTTTACACGAGACCGGCGGAAAGTGATAGCTGTGCTGTCGCGTTCCGTGCGGTGTGTAAGTAGCCGTTGGTCCATGGAGGTGGAAGGAGAAAGGCAAGGAAAAAGGAGGGCTGCGCATCTATAAAGCCTCTATGCGGATATCTATGGACGTCGTTAGTCAAGAAAATGTCTCTGACTGCTCGTTTGTCACCCCGTATACCATAAAAAATCATCTTTTTACACGACATCTCTAATGCAGCTGATCCTTTGAAGAATTTTCATTGACTGATTTTGTTACAACTAGTTTTTAATTTATTATAATTTATTTTCCTTCTTAAATTTTGATGCGTAATTGCGCTATGCATGTCGTTAAAAATATACTTGATAATAAAATAGGTGTGATGTTTATTATAGCGATGTAATAATTGATATAATTATGTTATAAGTGTGCGCGAATATTCCTCAGTTTTAACGGATTTTATCGCGGTTTATTTATTATACTGATATATTGATATTATACTTGCTGAACCAATATAAATAGTTTGTACATTGTATTAGATTATAATATATAAGCGTTGCTTTTATTTCGATCCGTTTAGCATTTGAAGACCGGCTGGTGTATGTGCGGAGCTCGGATAAGCGGAGCATGTTGCGCCAGGGGTCGCGGGTTCGATTCCCATCTAGGTCATGGATGTTTATCTGTGTACCTTTAATATGTATTTCTATGATTAATATCCTTAAATATATTCAAAATATTTCCGTTGTCTAGTACCCCTAATACAAGTCCTTACGGTAATTAGCGTAGGGCTAGACTAACATAGTGTGTCTTTCTCGCAAAACTACACACTACAATATACCTATGAGCAACAATATATCTATGAGCTTTTAGCTCTATTAGGTGAGAATTATTAAGAAAAGCATTTTAGAAACTCAAGCCCTAAAGGGTTGAAATAGGTGGTGAAATTATAGATATATTATTAGCGTGAAAGAATAACAAAAAAATAAATAAAAGGCAAACGCGACTGACTTGTGTAACAATGTGCAGCCGAAATAACTGTACCTAGTTACTTGAAATTTGGCACAGAGGTTCCTCATTTAGGTGAGAATTATTAAGAAAAGCATTTTAGAAACTCAAGCCCTAAAGGGTTGAAATAGGTGGTGAAATTTTACATTTCTTACTTAAAAGTATGAAAATAGGTATTTCATATCATGTGTAAGTCTTTAATTACAATTAAAAACGATCTGTGTGATAAAATTTATATACATGCTGTACACGATTTTTAAATTTATATTAGGATTATAGGATTATAATAGGAAATATTTATTTGTTTGTTTGTATCAAATAGGGTCCAAAACCGCTAGATCGATTTCAACTATTATTTCATAAATAGAAAGCTATCACGTAGTAATATTTGCTATGTTTTATTACGAACAAGTTTTATTTTTGACTCCAATTAAGTGGGCACGGGCTAAACAACATTGTAGTTGATGTCACGGTCTCTAGTCGAAGCTTGGACCTTGGCAATGGACAAAGCGTGTCAAAAATATAGACCTGCTGGATCTATATTTTAGACACGGCATTGAAAACGTATTCGAAACTATCGGAAGCAAATTTTCTTCCTGCTAAATTTATCTATACTTCCGGCGTGAAATGTTGCAAAAATGAAAAAGAATTTGTAAAAGAAGGCTTAGGGAAAGGTGTAATGCATTGCAGCCGAATTGGGCGAGCACGATCGGAGTTAACGTTCTGTGGCGAGTCTGGTGGCATCGGAGGGGAGGAGGGAAAAAGCGACACGTCTGCAAAATATGCGGATGTTTGTGGGCTTAAAATTATAGCACAGTCGGGATATCTAGATAGACACTTGGTGTGCAAGTCCGCATGGAACTGCCTGTTTTTTAACTTAGTGCTTGTTTTTTTGTTATTGCCGCGGTGACGTATCTAGATACTAAATACTTGGGACGATCATATCTGCTTACACAATTATATTATAATGCTTACTAATATTATAGTAAAACTATTTTACCAACGCGACGTGTAAAATCGTACACTCTGCAATAATAATCAATGTACATATCATAAATTTTATCTATTTCCGTTCGTAGTTTTTGCTTGAAAAAATATCGAGTATCGACACACATATAAACATTCCCATTTACAATACTTTTTTTTTTTTTTTTTTTTTA
>LUGF01025105.1:227420-240810 GCA_001625245.1 Calycopis cecrops
CCGACAAGATTGTAGCATCTTCGTGGGGGAAGGTCAATGTTCCTTATGCTCATTTATGTTTATACTAGCTTCCGCCCGCGGCTTCGCCCGCGTGGATTTCGGCCTTCAAAAATTATTCAAAATTTTAACTTATTATGTTATTCTGATATGAAAGCTATATTAATGTAAAGTTTCATGAAAATCCGTCCAGTAGTTTCGGAGATTAGCCCGAACAAATGGACAAACAGACAAACAAAAAAATTAAAAATCATAGAAAAGTGTTCTGTTACTATTTTAAAATCGCCCCCAATTAGTTTTTCGTTACATTTTTCGACACTAAAATTTTACTGTTTTAATATATGTATAGATATTATGTAAAAGACAAACCTGACTGACTATTTATCAACGCACAACGGAAACAACGTACCTACAAACTTAAAAATTGTTTCATCATGTAAGTGAGAGTAAAGGATTTTTAGAAATTCATTTCCTAGGGAGGGGGGTGTGAAAAATAGACAGGTAAGATTTTTATAGGGTAATTAGCTCATTTGCGGACTTTGTAGTATAAAAATTGGTATACAGGCTTATGATTAGTTATTAATATTAAGTATTATTAGAAGAAACATTTTGTTCCTTTGTATTTAATTGGCTCCAAAACTACTGGGTCGATTTTACTCATTATTTCACTAACAAAAATCTATATTATCAACAAGCACATTTTGCCCTAAGAAGTGGGGACCAATCAGCTGTAGTTATATATTTAAATTAGTACGTCAGTTCCGAAACCTATGAACCTAAAAATGTACAGGTTGTGGGATGTGTTAGGAGTTGCTCTGATCGCCCTTTATCGATTAGTCTATTCAATATCATCAGTTTCGCGCTAGTAGTTAAAATTTGAAGGCTATTTTTATACTTTTATCCTAATAGTATAAAGGGACAAACGAGCAGTCGAAACCTTTAGGTCCCTCCAAGGGGCCACCGGCCGCCCACAAACCGCACGAAAAGCGACAACATGGCTGTGACTTCACGGAAGGATTTTGTGAGCGAGAGGCACCTTCCCGTACGGCCTATTTGATGAATAGAAGATGGACTTGGAGCACGACCGGGAGGGCTCCGTCTGTTCTTTTGTCCCCTTATGCAGTAAAAATAAAACTTACCTGTTCATTGGTATCTACAAGTTGAACGTGCAGTAAGCTGAGATCAACAACCAACCGGTCTGAGTTTATAACGTTTATAATTAGTCTGGATGAGTCTGCCGTCAAGAATGCAGACTACCTACCTACCTACCTACATTTGCATTTAACCAAACAAATCTGAGAATAACTAATGGTTCAGGTAGTAAAGTCGAGTGTGTGTGTGCAAAACAACCCAACTGAATCTTCAAACACATCTTCACCATCTTCAAGCACTTTGTCAAGTTTTCCTCGCCCCTTGTACTCATTAACTTCAGTAACTGTCAGTACTTCGATAATAATATATCTAATATATAAAATTCTCGTGTCACAGTTTTCGTTGCCATACTCCTCCGAAACGGCTTGACCGATTCTCATGAAATTTTGTGAGCATATTGAGTAGGTCTGAGAATCGGCCAACATCTATTTTTCATCCCGATATTCCCACGGGATCGAAAGTTACGCGGGTGAAACCGCGGGGCGCAGCTAGTTTTGTTATAATATCGAACACTATTAATAAACTATTAGCATTTATTGTAACATATTGATTCATTTCTGCATATGCGTGCCGTGTCACGTGGCACTAATATCCATTAGTCAGTTTGTTGACCTCGACCTTAATGAAGGTGCGCTTTTGGCGCGTTTGGGAGAAATTAATAGATTGCATTCTTATTATGCAGTGACACAAAAAAGAAAAGATAAGTTGTAGGAATTTCCTGAACCTGGAACCTGTAAAGCCAGCTGTCAAAAATGATAGCCATTTGCGATTTAGTTTTTTACGTAAGTATAACTTTAAAACTTTCCTGTGACCCATTACAGCGGAGAACAAGATGTCTGCTGAGGGAAGGAGCGATCCCCTCGTCTGCATGACAATTATGAGCCTTTTGATATCTACCGAGGCCCATGGGATTTCTATAGGTCACGCTCATGAAAAGACTACGACTGCTAGTTTGCCCAATTATAAAAAATAAAAATTTCTTACTTACGTGCGTAGAAAAACTTGTTTGTACTAATGTACAAACACAAGTTATACAAGAGATTCATCAATCTTGTGGTAGCCAATTTCTGAAGTCTGTGACAGTCTCCAGAGGATCCATTCTTCGATGATGGTGACCATTAATATTATGGTCATCATCACATTTTATCGGTCCATTGGATTATGACGATGATGATACCTATTATATTCAAATACATTTAAATTTTACACAATATTTATCCAAGTTTGACAAATGAATGTAAATGTGTTACCGCAGGCTCGTGTCTGGGCATATGATAACATTCGAGGTTGAACACGACCGGTACAGCGATGTAAAATAATAAATGATACATAAGTGATGATTTATGAGACGTGTTATATGTGAGATGGATGGAAGTAGTGGGTTAGGAATTATAGATGCCAGCTTAGATTATAGGAAGGGACGATCTTACCGCCTGCTGTGTGGACAGCTGCCTTCTCCTCATAAGCTTCCTACTGGTGAGGTTAGAAACTGGTGTTAGGTACAATGCGTTGCATGACCAGCTTATGCCTAAACCTAACCAACGCCTTAAGGCACTAATGCATACAATTCTAACGCTATCTTACTCTGTTAAGTCATAAACTATTGTTTTTGTGTTGTGACCATATAAATATTTTCTTTCTTTCTTCCGCCCTTCTGTTGATCCAGAATACGCTTTATAAGTCTACGTATCAGGCTTGGTAACAGTGACTGACGAAGGTTAACATAAACGCTCGAATCGCTCTGACGTGATTATTCTGGAGCTTAACAAACTACGGTGGGACGTAGTGGCGTTATCTGGGGTTTCAGACCCCAGATACCGCCACTACGTATATAGACGTATACGACAGAGATATAGAGAAAACTTGATAATTCTGTCGATCCTTGGCCGGGCGTCAGAATAACGGAGTTTTTTTAAATTAATTATTAATGATAGAGACAATTACCCCACATTATGCAAATGACTTCCTGGACTTTAGTTAGGCCCAGAAGCAACTGGTGAATAAGGCGCCAGGCGCCAAGGCTCTTTCTTGTACCTACACTAATTAACGTGGCGTAATTCACTTCTTGTTATTGATCTGTATGAGCAACAAGATACTGTTTTTTTTTTTTTATGATATAGGAGGGCAAACGAGCAGCCGGAGCCATTTTCATGACTACCGACGCCCACAAACATCCGCGTAGAGGCTATACAGATGTGCTGCCCTCCTGTCTCCTCCCACCTCCATGGGCCACCGGCTACTTACACACCGCATGAAATGCGACAGCACAGCTGTCACTTTACGCCAGTCTCGTGTAAGCGAGAGGTACCTCCCCAGTCCTGCCGGCCCAATACGACTGCATGTAAGCATGCAGTGTGGCACTACCTCTTACTGTCCAGTAAAAGTAGTAAGTCCAGTAAGTAAATTAATTGAATCGAATCCCAAGATTTGCCGTTGCGTCTCTACGTCCAACTCGGGAGGGGTAGCTTTGCCCATGATCCAGGAGGACAAACTCCGGGGTACGTGGGAAAGCGTGAAAGTCAGTGTTACTAGGAATGACATACGGACCCGAGACTTGAAGCTAAATGTGGACCTCTTAAATAAACTCCCGTGCTATGGAGAGAGGTTCTTCACGTCCAATATACCACACAGCCTAAAGTCGAGAATCTTCGAGCAATTTGTGTTACAAGCTAGGCGATGCATCCAAAACTTGGCCGTTAGACTTGAACTTAAATAAGCTTAGAGTCACGCCGCGTGCTATGGAGAGACCTACAAGTATGCTATTGCTCTACAAGACAAATCCGAAGTTACGTAATCCGCACAAGAATACGTGAACCACATGAACCAGAACCGACAACCGTTGGGTAAGGAACATTCTCATGTAACACAGTAACATGCTTCTCACTAGACGAGTAATAGGACCTGGTGTCAAGGTCGCGGACAGCCGCTGGATTTAAGCAGCTTGGGCTCATACCACTAATCGTTCATCCCCGTCAACGGGGTGACGGGGATTGTCAACGGGTATTAGTGGAACTTTTTAGTTCATTATTCCCCATTACAAGTTCTAATGGGGATTAATGAAAAAAAAAGTCCGAGTCTAAAAAGTCCATTAGTGTTTAGTTTAGTGATTAGTGGAATAAACCGCAGCTTGTGACTGACCTGTGGCGACTCTGGCGGAGGCCTGTGTCCAGCTGTGGACATCTGGATGTAGCAGATGGTGGTGATGATGATTTAACGTTATGCTTAAGTAGCTATCTCTGTCTACGTAACTGATTCTGATGAATTATGTCTATGCTCAGTTCTGCAGCTTTATGGCTGGCAGGTTTTAGTTTGTGAGGAGGTTGAGGAGTTCCTACATTATTTATTTCCATTGAAGTATATAAATGTTATTGGTTAAAAAAAAGTAGTGTTGAAAATAAATGTGAGCAAACGGGGGAGCATAGACAATAGACATCCGCACAGAGGTTATACAGATGCGTTACCCTCCTTCCTCCTTCTCCTTCCATGGGTCACCGGCTACTTACATACCGCACGAAACGCGAAGCGCGACTGTAACTTTACGCCGGTATCGTGTAAGCGAAAGGTACCTCTCCGGTCGTGTCGGTCCATTTCTTCTACATGCATGCAGCGTGGACTTACCCCTTAGGTACTACTATGTGGAGAGATTTCGAAGTCAATGCAGTGCTAGGAACTGATTAGTGAAAATATAATATTAGTGTAAATTAAAAAATGATAGCCGAAGATCGAGGCCAGTAACTGCAATAGGCTGATGACGATAATGATGATGAAGATGAAATAAAAAAAACATTTGAAAAATTATAAAATATAAGCTGCTACCCAAAATAGCCTATGATTTCCTACAAGTTCGTTTGAGTCATTGAGTACAAGTTTTATGTACGTGCCTTTTGAAGCTTTATCACTTACTTTAGTTCCTTTATTGTTCTTTTACGCAGTTGATCAAAGTATGGATTCAAAGGCTTATATTTTAAGACCTCTATATTTTACGAGGCTTGAGAAATGTTGGAGCACACACTTACACCTCTAACCGCTGCGCCGGGGCCTTAACTATTACATTATTTTATATATTTGAGAATTTATTGCGATTTTAGATTACACTGCTCTCTGCGGTTTCGCCCGCGTAAGTTTCGATCCCATGGAAATATCGAGGTGAAAAATAGATGTTGGCCGATTCTCAGGCCTACCCGATATGCACACATAATTTCATGAGAATCGGCCAAGTCATATCGGAGGAGTATGGTAACAAACATGTGACACTAGATTAGTTTAGAAACGAGTGATGGCGCGCGGTATGAAAAATATGAGGAGTAATATTGGTTGCAAATTCTTATACGTTTTTTTGTGTATAATATGTTGGTGCGACCGTGTAGTCATCAGACGGCTTAAGCAGAAGACCGGTGCTGACAGTGACGCCAGCAAATGCCGAGCTTGAGACCGATTCGCAACCATTTAAAATATTAAGTATGTAAATTGTTGTGTGATTGTGCGAATAAATACATTCTTTCTTTCTTTCTTGAAGCAGTTATCAAGAAAACAAGCGTAACAGCACCGCAACGTTTTATTGCACTTACATGACTTACGTCTGTTACGCGCCTTTAACTTCAGTATCATTTACTCATAAGGAGCTAACTCCATGTCGGAGCCGACTTAGTTTTATCACTCGATGTTTCCTTACATTGTGACGACCCTAGTGAACAATTCAACTATGATTAACATTGATTGCAACTACGATGTCGGCTCCCATTTCCTTGTTTAACAAACATCTAATCGCGCATATATAATTGATATTACATCACTCAACGATTTATTACGAATATAACATAAACTAAGTACATTTTAATGTCCGCCATATTGTCAATCGTCGCCTTGAACGACAACCTTTGTGGTGGACGCTTTTGGCGCGAAGATGGTGAAATTTTCGCGCCATAAATGCAGCGTAGTGTAATAAGTTGTAGCAGTTAATTACAATGTCAGATTTATTAATAGGCTAGCTGTGCTCGGCATGTTGCTACGCTTTTTTGGAGCCCAAAACCATTTTTCAGAAAATACAGTAATATATGATACTAAATACATTACATTATTCCGTGGCACGGAGTTAGAGTTAGAGTTAGAGTTTATAAATTAAACTAAAGCATTGGTTTATTTATAGTAAGCAATTGTTTACTAGCACGATCTTTTGATAGTGACACACTATACATAAATGTCTGTCTACATCGGGTCACTAGATGATAAAATGGCCGGATTCCCATTGAATAGTCCTATACAAGGTTGATATAAGCGAGAGGCATTAAATCAATCCACATATTTAGTGTATCATTTCCAGGCCACACAATTATAAACAGATCAATCGAAGCAATAGTTTAGCCATAGGAATTTTTAAAAGTTTTTTCTCACTTCGTACACGCTGTATCGCAGCTGATCGCCGACTTTGGCCGACCGGGGTCATTCACCCCGTGCTCGCTGTAGTCGCCCGGTACAAAGAGTGATAACATTATTTCGCTATTTAACTTATTTGAAAAAAGTATTTTCATATACTTGTAAACTTTTTTTTAATAGTTTCATCACTTATAGTATATGTGGTTTCATTTTAATTTCTCGCTCTTATTATTGCTATATAATGTATCCTATATTATGTAGAAGTCTACGGGTATCAATAGTAATGAAAATGACTGCTTGTTTTTCCCCTAGGTATACTAAAAACAAAAAAAAACAAAAAGTGTGAGAATTATTGGCTAAGCACACAAACTAAGGAATAGTATTTTTGATTTTTTATTATTAAACGCTAATTAATATGAAGATTATTGAACACCTTTTAGACAGTACAAATTATGATTTGGATTACATTTACAGGTTGGTACATGTATGGGATGAGTTGCAGATGTCTGTGGGCGTCGGAATTTACCATAATCTGGGTGATCAGACTACTCGTTTGTCCCCTGTACAATAAAAAAAGGTATAGCTTCGGACACGACCATTCAAAATTTGTACATATAGATTTATTTTTAGACAGAAAATGCTATAATACAGGTTTCAGCTCAACACAAAGTATTAATTAAGCTAGACTTGGGAAGAACAACAAAATTCTAACTAGTGGGTTTTTTATTTGCACCTAACCTTTAGATAAACTGCTGTAGTTTTATAAATGTTGTTTTGATTGTTTACTTCCTAGAGCCTGCAGTGCGTCTTCAATGTCATCATCATCATCAGCTGATGATAGCGTGATGGCTTATTGGTAAGAGGTAGTGCCATGCTGCGTGCATGTAGCCGAATTGGGCCGGCTCGACCAGGGAGGTACCTCTCGCTTATAGACCGGCGTAAAGTGACAGATGTGTTTTTGCGTTTCGTGCGGTGTGTAAGTAGCCGGTGGCCGGTGGAGCGTGGAGGAGAAAGGAGGGCAACGCATCAGTATAACCTCTATGCGGATGTCTATGGGTGTCGATAGGTAGTTTGCCCTCTTATACTATTTATAAATATCCTGCTATGATTATTAAGGTGAAAGTTTCTGACTTGTTACTTTTAGACGTGTTTACTATTGGACGAATTTGAATGGTGTTTGGCACAGAAACATACTCTGAAATAAAATATTTATACTTTTCATTACTAAAAAAATTTGTTCTAGTGGCCCTTGAGGGCTGAGGGTGAGGAAAGGAGGTCAACAAACCTACACCAAAATTACTCAGATGTCTATGGGTGTTGGTGGCTACCAAAAACCGACTGCTCGTTCACTCCTTTATACCATAAAGAGTAGGCATGGTTCCTATGACAAACAACTTAAGATGTAGAAATGAATGAAACTACGCTTCACTAAATATGAGGAAAATCTGTTTGTTGTAGACGCAATTTATTACTTCATTACCCGTTACTTGGATACGTTAATCTTTATGAGTACAACGGAACGATAGCGTTGGGGACAGTTTTGTAATCCGTTAACCATATAAATTATCTTCTTGTTTGCAGTTTCGAGGGCGTGAACTGCCTAAAATCAGTAAGCAATGACAACGATGCGACCTTTTAGAACTGAGACGTCGGGCAGCCGCCACGTGTAGCATTTTTTTATGCTGTGGTTAACTTGCACTGAGGTAAAGGCAAGTAAGAGGTAGTGCCACACTGCATGCAGTCGAATTGGGCCGGCACGACCGGGGAGGTACCTCTCGCTTACACGAGACCGGCGTAAAGTGACAGCTGTGCTGTCGCGTTTAGTGCGGTGTGTAAGTAGCCGGTGGCCCATGGAGGTGGGAGGAGAAAGGAGGGCAGCGCATCTGTATAGCCTCTATGTGGATGTTTGTGGGCGTCGGTAGTCATGAAAATGGCTCCGACTGCTCGTTTGCCCTCCTATACCATAAAAAAAAAAAGGTAAAGGAAAATGTGAGTTGCCTCGCGATTGGTAAAGTAAAATCTTTAAGTACTCTGCTCGTTGTTGATACAACGAGGCGCTTCATTACTGGCCTATTGCAGTCCACTGTTGGACACAAGCCTATCTCACATCACACCACGGCCTTGATCTTCGGCGATCCATCCTCGATGCTAAGCGCATTGTGGGTGGATCTCGTCGTCAATATCTATAGTATTTTAATTTACTATTCCATAGATATGAGTATTATTTTAATTATTTATTTATTCACTACCTCCTCCATAACACTGGTCTCTCATTTCTTTTTGCTTTTCTCATTATTTCTATAACATTTCTTTGCAATACAGAAGTCATAAATATAATTTATATCTTGTAAGAAGTTATAAAGTTAAATTGTGTCTAAATTATAAGATTTTACATTTTTTATATTACATGTTTAGATATCAATTTGAGTCAAGTAATATAGAATTGGAGTCTTGATGGAAAAATAATTTACATATATCTTTGGTGGATAGAATGTATTGTTACTTCTTGATTGTAATTAATATTATATTTTGTTTAAATTATTTGTAATGACATGATTTATGTGATTAAAATTAATAAAAATTGGAAATAGTATAAAAAGTGTATCATTTAATCGAAATATATAAATATCTGTTGGTCTCCGGGCTCCGGGTCGTGGCCGGTACGTCAGTATCAGTCTCCTGTCCTTGTTGGACTGTCTTGATGTGACGTCACTCGGATGCTTCTACTATGCGTATAAAACAAACTCCTTTATGCTAATTTAGTATAGATCTCTGACTTCTTCTTCGGCGGCTTGTTGTAGTTTGGGTCTGACCGACCGGTCCCCCATAAGGGCAAAAACGGCGCATGTATGCGTTTCCTGGTGAAGAAAAATACCACCAGATGAACGGGTCATACATTTGCCCCCTTTTTAGGGTTTCATACATAAAAGCAAGCGGAAACCGGGGCTTGTTTGTTGATGAAACCAATTTAACTTATTTATGAAGGAAAACTTCTATACGCGTTTGACATGGGGAGTAAGCTGACCAGAGCGTTACAAAAATCTCACATCGGGCGAGGCCAATGGAAGGTGACATACAAATTCGATTTAAGTGAAACTTTCTTGTATTTGTATACTATAAATAGGACTTAATCGCGTTTTTATAAAATCGAAGTATTTACCTCGACTCTCGACGTTTCGGCCGCAATGCAACGGCCGTGGTCACGAGTAGACTACTAGTAGGTAAATACTTCGATTTTATAAAAACGCGATTAAGTCCTGTTTACAGTATACAAATATGAATACAAATCGTGAAAGCTTAAAACAACTTTTTTGTATTTAAAAAATAAATATCTTATAACTTGTTATGTTATTGTAGCTAACTACGGTTACGAATTTGCGTATCAAATCAATAATTAAGTTTTACTCCAGTCGTGTGCTCTAAAGGACCTGCTTTTTACTTTATTTTATTTGGGAAACAAAAAATTACCCTACTCATAGCAATTAGGATGTTACAGAAATAGAAATATACAAAAATCAGTTAAGTTTCCACTATTAAAATTTAAATATTATTATTGTATTTTGCTTTGTATACAATTTTAAATGCGCATACAGATGCGCTGCCTTCCTTTCTCCTCGCACCTCCACAGGCCACCGGCTACTTACACACCACACAGCTGTCACTTCACGCCAGCCTCGTGTAATTGTTCTTAGGCTCAATTCACACCAAAAGCGCGGCGAAGGGCAGCGAAACGGAGCGCACTTTCTGTGTGATATAAATTTAAACTATATTTTGATTACTGTAGTACTTATTATCGAATTCTCGCGACTCCTGTGCGGATTCCAGCGAATGCTCGAGCATTCCAGCGACTTCGCGGGAATCCGCGCGCCTCGTTAGACTTTCTCATGCGATAATAATATACTATTATACTATAGTAATTATTATAAAGTTGAAATTCATATGACACATAAACTGCGCTCCGTTTCGCTGCGCTTCGCCGCGCTTTTGGTGTGAATTGACCCTTATACTTTGCATCACTTTGTTGCACGTCAGTGGCCGCTCTCTGTGCGTCTGGCTAGACAACTAGAGGTACCTCCTGGTGATTTAGAATCAAAGAGATGAGAGAATTAACGGTAACATAATACGATGCAGATAAAGGAAAATCTAAACTGTGGTAATTAACAGTTCAGAAGTACCTACATACGTACCGGTCAAAATCATAACCCTTCTTTTTGCTTCGTTGTAGTCGGGTAAAAAATGGTGAAACTAGATATTCTTTATGAATACGATTCTTTTCACGGATTCTGTCGCGTTTGCTATAAATATCTACTTATAGAAATGACAGAATCCCCGCAATGAGAGAGTCCTACCGGTGTTGCGTGGCCTACACGACAGAGAGAGTACTATACAAAATGAGCTTAGTCATGACTCAACTTTTATAAGCTGTCCTGCACGTATCCATTGGTACGGAACCATCGGCGTGCGAGCCCTAATCGTTTTTCACCTGTTTGACTCGGAAAAACCACAAAATAAAAATATTTCATTGTAAAACTACGTTTGACTAGGTAAAATTCACAGATGACAAAAGGAAGATTGCGGTAACACCGATATATCATCTAGTGATGGGTCATTGGTGTCAATAATAAGTAATAAATTTTATGAGGCTATTGAGGTCCAATATATCAATCTATCGACACCCTACGTCAATGACCAGTTTCATTTGACAAATGTGACGTGAACTAACGGTTCATGGGAGCGCAGGTCGTGTGGGTGTGAGCGAGTGACCTTAACCCATGGTGCTGGGTGTGAGCGGCCCCTGTCCGTGACCTATGGTGCTCTATGGGGGAGGTCCACGTCCAGGAGGGCAGTCCGGGTGATGATGATGACGACGTTTATTGATTAATGTGTTTTAGGGACATGTCACGTGGATATGTCGTGGATACTGAGATATGTCTATGGGCGGGGGTAGGGAGTCATACAATTGGATTTTGATTGCTTGTTTGCTCCCCGTATCCTACTAATATTATAAATGCAAAAATTTGTAAAGTTGTTTGTTTGTGTTTGTTTGTTTCTTACTCCTTAACGCTAAAACTGCTGAACCGAGTTTCATGAAATAAATTTCATGGAAATCGGTTATAGTTTTTTTTTAGTTAGTTTAGGTTGCACACACATAGAGGGTAACTTGGATTATCATATAAGATGGGATTTTTTTCTTTTTTCCACGGGATTGAAATTCACGCCGGTGAAACTGCGGGGCGCAGCTAGTATTATATAAAAAAATAAGGAACGATTGCCTTTGTAACCGAAGTGGCTAGGTACGTGTCTCGACTGAGTGACTTTCCCGGTTTGGGTGTATCGGATGCAACTCGTCTGTTGTATACGTCTCTGGTATTATGATATGGCGGCGATAGTTGTAAAAAGTTGCGTTTTCCCCTGCCTTCCCTGCCCTTCTCGTTTGTTCCTTTTATAGAATAAAAAAAAATGTGTGCTTTAGACCACACAATTGAAAAAACCTTTATTATTAGACGTAACATGTCATATGATATTTTTTTAAATACAAAAAAGTTTCACTCCAATCGAATTTTAATAACACCTTCGTTTGGTCTCGCATGCTGTGTGATTTTTGTAACGCTCTCGCCAGTTTACTTCCCATGTCAAGTTAAAGAAGTTTTACTTCAAAAATAGGCTTCAGGACAGAGGTATTTTAGTGATGAGTTGATGCTTGTGGCTATCGCTTCTTCAAGTTTATAATTGTAAACTTATCACATTTTTTGCAAGAAAGACCCTTTTGGTTCTTATTTGTTTTATGCTGTTTTTTTTATGTTAACTGTTTTTTTATGAACCACATGGCAAAATATTGTGAGGAAAAGAATTACAGCCCACCAAGGGTATTACGGCTCTCAGTAATGAGAATACGGACTCTAGGAGGAGGATTTTCATGTAGTAAAAGAGGCACGAACAGTCGAAATCTTTCGGCCAAGATAATAATAGTATAACCTATTAATCGCAATAGTCCGGTTTGACTTCACCCAGTAGCTGGGAAAGAAGGGGGGTCTGCCCCCCATCGACCACAAATACAGTGGCTTGAGCTAACCCCAGGGTGCTCGCCACTCATATCGATGAAGCTGCACTGGCTTTCAGTCCAAGCATAGTTGTACCTAAAAAAAAAAGTCGAAATCTTTTGATGAACAACGACTCAGATATACATTTATATAATTGTTATGAAAAACAACAGACAAATTGCTGTCCTTCCCTTCTTCCGTGTAATGGCCCGCCGAGCCGTTTAATTGATATCAACTTACAACTCCGAGCTTTTGTGATCATAGATCGCGATGACTTGCACTTCTTCATTGTTGGTCAGAATGATTTGCAATTAATAATTTTTTTTTCCATCAAAAATCCTAAGGACATTTGCATCATGATGATTTTCATGAAAAAATAATGATGCAGGCGTCTTTCCGCGTTGCGTTGGTTCCTGAAAATGCTCCGACTGCTCGTTTGTTATAAAAAGATTTCCTTTTCTTTTCATAATATGAAGGGGTGAACGAGCATTCTTACCCAGTTTCAAGACTATTATTGCCCATGGACATAGAGGTTAGGCAATTGCGTTACTTTCCTGTCTCATACTCCCTTCATGTGGAAGTAGCCGGTGGCGGCTACTTCCACGAGACGCGATAGGGTAGCTGTCACTTTACTTTGATTTTTTAATAATATTATGTCGTTACTGCCACTGTGTATAGGCTACAGTAAGCCAATGAATATTTATATAAATGTATATATACTTATTTATATAATCTGTCGTCTCGAGCTACGTATAGACCGCAGACCGTATGGTGCTTGTGGTGTCCCACAGACAGAACACTCCAGATGAAGCGGGCGGCGGTGTAAG
>LUGF01025105.1:244814-261303 GCA_001625245.1 Calycopis cecrops
TCGCAACGCATCGACCGAGTGCGGAATACGATACATACGCTCAACGACCCGCATCGCAGACGTCGGCAACAAGACCGCCCGGCTGAAGTGGGAGTGGGCTGGTTATGTGTCGAGAATGAACGCCGAGAAGTGGGCCCACGTAACATCCCAGTGGGCCCCGGACGGAGCGAGACGCCGAGGACGGCCGAGTAAACGTTGGCGGGATGACCTCGACACCTACGACAAAAGCTGGTGGGACAAGACAAAAGACCGGGACGGTTGGCGAAGTTTAGGGGAGGCCTTTGCCCACCAGTGGGACAGCATAGGCTGAACAAAGAGGGTTATTTTTGGTCACCGGCCAAATTTTAAAATAAGCAAATAAAAGTCAACCCAAGAATGTGTTTTTTAATATTATCGTCTAATTGTAATATTTTGTTAAATTAAAATCGTTTTGAAATAGTTCTTATGTCGATCGTTGTTCGCACACGAAGTGTGTCGACTTCAAGGTCAGGGACGCCGGCCTTCGCGACTCGCGAGTCGGATGTCTCGTGGTAACCAAGAAATATGATTATAACATAGGATAAATTTTCGTTTCTAACTATTTTTTTTATTTAATTTTCATTTTCTAAATCGAATGTATTATTGATTCTGAACCAAACCTAAAAAAAAAAACAAAATGTAACCATGTATACATATAGGTAATTCATTGTAAAAATATATAGTAGAGGTAGTGCATGCAGCAATGTGAAATTGCGGCGGCAAGTCTAGGCACGGAGGTTTTGTGATTGATTACATTGTAAAATTCAAAGTGACTTCTATAGCATTTCGTGTGTTTTGTGAGTTTCCGATGACCCATTGTAGACCTTAGGGAATTTATTTTACACTGATAAAATTGTCTGGAGGTGTCTCTTGCTCACATAATGTCCTCGTGGAACGACTTAGCTGTCTCGTTTCCTACCGTATGAGGGAGAGGTTCCGTTGGAAGGAAGGACGTCAGGTCGGCAAATTAGCAATCACGCGATTGTTAATAATCAAAAGACCAATTGCTCGTTCACCCCTTTTTGTTTCAATTAATCATCTGCTACAACGGTATGCCGCACTAATATGACAAATCAATTGATTATTACTATTTAATAACACATTACGGTGAGCCACGGGGATTACATAATGGATTGTGCTATTAGGGTTAATAGCACAATTATTGGCTTCTAAAATGTAATTAAAAGAGCCAGCATTAATATCGCTTTAATCTTTTTTTGATCAAATTTTGGTAACAGCTCACTGCATTTGCTTCATTGCATCCGAATCGAGACGGCGCGATCGTGGAGGCACCTACCTCACGCTCATATTCTACAGAATGTATAGTAGCTAAAGCTGCAAATTTATAGCAATGCTGTCGCTTTATGTGCGGTTTGTAAGTTTTCGGTAGCCTATTGGACATAGGGGGAAAGGAGAACAACACATCATAGAAGTCATGTCTATGGGCATCGACAGTCTCCGAATACTACGAATGTTCTCTTGTATATATGTTGTAAAAAGAAGCTAAGTAGATAGCGAAGGACTATTTAGACCCGTGGTTTGTTATTGTACACGCATTTCCCGCTGGAAACTTGGGAAACATATAAGATGGCTCCAGCCGATGATCCAGGCTAAGGCATATGGAGAATAGGCCATGTAAGAGTTGTAGCAAAATTTAAGACTACATGTATCACTCTTGTACAGCAAGCTGTAGGAGCGGCAGCACCCTTGTAAATATTTGCTTAAACTTGGATAAGTTGAATGTCTGACCTTGTGTAACTGAACGAAAAGGCTACGTTAATATATTTTACCTTCAAGCTAACAAATCTTTTTTATCTAGCCGCGTCGTATTCTTGTTATTGTAAATTAAACAAACAATTCACGTCCTTCCGTTTCGTGAATGAAGTCATGTAAAAAACCCATAAACCATCGCAGTCCATGGTGACTCAATATAATTAGCTCGTATATTGCGTAATCTTGCAGTGCACATATTAATGTGATTCATTAGAAACCTGACGGCACGCCGTCGACGAGCCGGCGCGGCCGCGGTGACATGTATGATCTACTCTGTTATAGCTGTGTATTTATCGTATATGGGACGAAGAAGCAATTGGCGCCATTTGATGATTACCGACAGCAATTAACATCCGCATATTCAGATGAGTTGACTCACTCTGTTCCACAAGCTTCTGGCTAGTAGTTGGATAGTGCCTTTGCGTTGATTCGTCATCGTCCATCTCGTGGCCCAGGTACAGCGTCGTCAGGAATTGCTCAATAGTGATTGATAGAGAAAGGAAGTTTTAATTATCTTTATAGTCAAAGCATAGATGTTATACAGATGCGTTGCCCTCCTTCCTCCTCCCATTCCAACCGGTTACTGACCACAAAAACACAGCACAGCTGTCAATTTACGGTGGTGTAGTTAAAGAGAGAGATACATCCCCGGTCGTGCCGACTTCGTTCGGCTGACTACCTCTCGTACCTAAATGTATGATTTAAAAGCAAATTAACACATTTACAAAAGTTCCTTCAAGTTTCCACAAGTAGGCCAGGGTTACTTCGTATGATCATGATGACAAGGGATTTACTGTTAATTAGCTGGTGTCTGCGACTTCGCGTAGTGTAAGTACTAATATAATCAAAGTGATTTGTTATTGTTTCTTTGCAGTGTGTCGAAATTCCGATTTTCCTTACGAATGAGCGATTTTGCCGCAGTAAAAAGTCTTTTTGATGTTGACCATGCTTGGTCACACAAAAAGTTTCATTTCAGTCCGTCCAGTAGTTTTGGAGATTAAGCCTGAACAAATAGACAAATAGACACACAAAAAAAAAATCAATTGAAAAGTGTTCTAATACTATTTTAACATCGCCCCCAATTAGCTTTTCATAAATGTATTCAATGTACAGACACACGAATTTTACTGTTTTATTATATGTATAGATAGACGTATACAATCTCTAGTATATGTTGTTCAATCGTCACGTACCTAAGTGCAATAAAACGTTACGCTGCTGTTACGCTTGTTATCTTGATAACTGCTTCAACCAATATTACTACTCATATTTTTCATACCGCGCGCCTTGAATCGTTTGTTAAATAATCTCGTGTCACAATGTTAGTTACCATACTCATCAGAAAGGGCCAGACCCATTCTCATGAAATGTTGTGTGCATGTTGGATAGGTCTGAGAATCGGCCAACATCTATTTTTCATTACGATATTTTCACGGGATCGAAACTTATGCGGATATACCGGGAAGTGCAGCTAGCGTTTCGAGTCATGACGACATGTTTGGTGCCAAAGTTTAAGTTGTTCGTGTAGAGTTTAGTGAAGTGCGGATTAAGTTACTGACACAACAGTAGCGCGCTCCCGGATCTCTTGTGTTGTATCAATAGCCTACTGTTATTTTCCATAATATGTCTGAGGGAGCTCAATGAAAACAACATAACATACCTAGGTATATTGTAATGTCTTAAGTTTATGAGAATATGTTGTATAACTCCGATATGACTTAGGGATCTTCAAAAAAAGTGCCTACTCTTATCTTAAAGGTCGGCAACGCAACTGCAAAACCCCTGGTGTTGCAGATGTCTGTGGGCGTCGGAAATCACCTTCATCTCGGTGACCCGACTGCTCGTTTGCCCCCTGTACTATTTACTGTAAAGCTACTGAAACGTCGGACTTGTAAAATCTGTATCTGCACCTATATTTATACTATATAATAAATCTGTAGAAGGGTCAATTCTGTACATTGAAAATATTGAAAAAATAAATCGCAGGGGGTGTTACTGGATCAATACCAAACCCAAATATGCGATTAAAAAAAATTTTGTCTGTCTGTCTGTCTGTATGTTCAGGCATCACGTGAAAAAATCCGCTAAAGATGTTTTATTGTAAAGATATATTGTAGTCACTCGTTATAATTAATACAATAAAAACCAAAGCTTATGAGAGATTAACTTAAGGGTTAAAAATTAACTGTTAACATAATTTTTTTTTAGTGGGTAATCCTCATGGATACCCAGCCGCCCGGGTGGCAGCTGGGTTATGCCGGACTCTTACCGGCTAAACCCAGCGTGTTTTCTCCTCGCACCTACGACGGGAACACGGGCACGCTTTCGCACTCATCCGCGAAAACCGTTTACATACTGTTTTAATTGTTTAAACTTTTATTTTAAACTGCCTTTGCCCTAAGCACACGCCATTTCTTGAGTCTATTGTAGTACTTTGATATTATTTCACTGTTTAAATGTTTCGTTTACATTCAGTTTGAACAGGGAAAGAGGATTACACTTCTCATTTATTAATTAATATAATATTCTTATAGATCTTTTAATCTTGTAATCTTGAATATTAATTTTAATTAATTAGGGATTTTTGTTGGCAGCGCCCGGGGCGGAATAATCTGGAGCAGAGGCATTACCACAAGACACGAGGGCACGAGACGCGACTACGTAATCAGATTCAACTCTGTTTTTTTATAGTATAGGGCAAACGAGCAGTCTGAGCTAATTTTATGAAAACCGACGCGCGTAGACATCCGAATACCCGCAGATGCGTTCCCTCCTTTCTCCTCCCCGCTCCATGGGCCAGCGGCTACTTACACACCGCACGAATAACGACAGCACAACTATCACTTTACTCGATATGTGTCAGCGAGAGGTACCTCCCCTGTGCAGTGGTTCGGGCCCGATTCGGCTGCATTCATGCATGCAGCGTGACACTACCTCTTACTACTTGACACTATGTGAGCGAGAAATAGTTCCTAAATTAGTTGACACGGACGTTCATTGACGCTTCAAAAACACGCAGCGAACACGTGGTCGGTACCGGGAGATTTAAAAATAGGTTCTAAGTCCAATACGTGTATCTTTTTAATTAGGTCCTTAAGAATGTCCTTTTAATTAGACTTTCGGTAGTGGTTTGGGTTTCCCATTCTTAGTTCTTTTTGGTTCGGAACTACGCCCATTGTTTTTACTTTTTATCGGATCTGTAATTATGCAAAAGCTTAAATCAAATTTAGAACGATTACAGTGCGGTAGCAAAGATAGCCCGTTACAGTTTACCTGATTAGTACGAGTGCTCGTCAGGCGTCCAGACTAGGTTTGAGGTGGGGGTAGGGGGGCACCCCCCCCTCCCCCGTAGATTCCAGCAATTTAACTATTGCCATGCGGCTCGACTGCGACTCGCCATGCCACTTTACGTCGGTATCGTGTAAGAGGTACCTCCCAGGTTGTGCCGGCCTGATTTCGCTGCATGCACGCAGAGTTTATATGCGTGTCTATGCCATTGGTGAGCAAACGAGCCGTCGATGTATTTCAATGTCGACGCCCCTATCCACACAACCAACTCTATGCAGATGCGTTGCCCTCCACTTCATTCCTCCTCAATGGGCCACGTGAAGTTCACACACCGCACAAAGCGCGATCGCATAGCTGTCACTTTACGCCCTTCTCATGTCCAGCGCCGGTTGTGCCAATTCGCAGCAAGGCACCTCTAACTAACAAGGATAACATAACTGGCATTAAATTGACTTTACTAAAACTGTATACGAGAGAAACCCCCGTTTGACTGACGTCACCAATGGGCTACTTTTAAGTTGTTGTTGTAGATTAACCGTTAACTTAAAAAAGATTTACATGAAAACACTTTTTATTACTTTTATTTATGGGGTAATTAGATATTTTTTCTGTTTGTTGTTGATTGGGTTAAAGATCAATAACTGACTTCTAAAAAGAGAAACTGGAAAGAGGGGTTTAAATTTGGAACAGTAGCTGACATTTATGGAAGCAAACGGCCAGTATTTTGTTGTGAGTTAGGGACAAGGTTTTATATAAAAGCAGTCGGAGACTTCTAATATCTTATTAATATCATAAATACGAAAGTTTGTATGTTTGTTTATTTGTTACTCCTTCACTGAAAACCTGCTGAACCGATTCTCATGACATTTGGCACACATATAGAGGGTAACTTAGATTAACACATATAATAGTCTTTATCTCAAAAAATTGCTCCTATGGGATGCCATGAGATGATTTTCCATGATATCAAAATTTACGCGAGTGAAACCGCGGGGCGCAGCTAGTAGTAAAATAAGAATAGTAAGCTATCAGAGTCCAATCGGCGACATAAATACCTACTCTTGCCTTGACGCCTAGGGTTGATATTTTTATTTTTTGTTGTGTGGTTTTGATAAGTATACTTTTTGTTTGTAGCTACTGAAATTAAGTTTACAAAAATCAGGAGTACCCTATTTTTTTTATTTTTTTTTCTAAATTGTAGTGCAACATTGTACTTCTCGCTCACACGAAAGCGTCGTAATGTAACAACAGCGCTATCGCGTCTCGCGCTGTGTGTAAGTAGCCGGTGGCCCATTGAGGGATGACGGAAACGCATCTGCAGATATGCAGATGTCTATGGGCGTCGTAAGTCATGAATTGAATGGTGAACTAGCTCCGACTGCTCGTTTGCTTTCTGATACTATAATAAAAAAGTCGTTAGAGGCACTCGAAAACACTACAATATTTTAAGCATTTTTTGAAGTCATAATATTTATTATATATCAACTGCGCTAAATAAATAAATGAATGTGCAGCGAAATACACGAATGCGCGCGAAGGTACCTACCTAGCTTAAATGATATCATCGTAAATTAGCGGCTGTCCTGTGGTGTGTCATGCTGTGACTTACCGGCGCGGGCGGCCCGGTCGTGGTGGTGGAAGGATGAAGAAGATCCACGATCTGTATAATCTTTATGCGGATGCGTTACATAAAGTCTATTTCTATAGATGTTGGTGAGTACCAGAAATTTACAACTGATTGTTTGACTCTTTATTCTAAATAATTCAATTCATTTATTCACTTAGGTCACAATGTGACGCTTATGAACGTCAAAAAAGAACAACAAATGATATTTATTATATCTGATAATATATTTAATAATATTTATAACGCCTGTAAGTGAAATCAATTCAATCCCAAGCATTTTTGTCTTCAATGTAATCTTTGGTTGAGTAGTAACATTTAGAATATAATTTTCGTTTTATTAGTCTTTTAAATTTATTAAAACTTAAATAAATTAATAATTGACTGCCTCGTGGTTTAGTGGTAAACATGTTCCACCACAGACGTGAGGTCCCGGGATCGAATCCCGGGTCGGACCAAAATTGTTATTGGGATTTTTCTGTCAGCGGTGTTACACCCCCGTGCATCGGAGAGCACGTTAAGCCGCAGGTCGTGTCGGATGCCGTCCCTTCGGAATAAGGGAATAAGGGATTAGAGAGTGCACTCGTGCTTGCGCGCACACTTGTGCACTATAATATGTCCTGCGCAGATGGCTCGTCTCTATAGAGACGGCCGTCATATCTGAAATTTGGGTAAGACGACATTACTAAAAATCCAGTCGCACAGGTGATATTAATTTGTCTTATAATATATAAAATTTATATTAGACAAATGAACTATTACAGTCAATAAAACCTTTGTCTGTTTGTATTCAAATTTGTCCTCATTTGAATATTTCAATTGTTTCTAGCGACATTGATGGCGATGAGGAAAGAATTCAATATACAAGAACTAGTAAATTAATTTGGAGTTTTTAATGAGATCTTGTCAAGGGCCAAGGGCATTTTCCTAATCAGTTGCGTAAAGCAAAATTTGCGGGGCGACTCAATACATTATGTATGAAACGATTTTTTTATAGTATAGGTGGATAAGCAAGTGTGAGCTGTGCTGTCGCGTTTTGTGCGGTGTGTAAGTAGCCGGTGGCCTATGGGAGTGAGAGGATAAAGGAGGGCAGCGCATCCGTATAGAGTCTATGTGGATGTCTGTGGGCGTCGGTGGTCATGAATATGGCTCCGATTGCTCGTTTGCTCCCTTATACCACAAAGCAGGCGGTCATTTTTACGATTACCGTCGCCCATAGCCTACGCATACCTAAAGGTTGTACAAGTAAGAGGCAGCGCCAGGCAGTATTAGATTTTAGCCCGCCACAACCGGGGAGGTACCTCTCGCTCACATGGTACCGCCGTACAGTGACAGCTAAGCTGTCGCGCTTAGCGCGGATTATGAGAAGAAGGTGACCCGTTGTAGAAGAGGGGGCAACGCAACTGCGTATCATTCGTGAGGATGTCCATGGGCGTCGGTAGTATCATCAAAAGGCTCGTTTGCCCCCTTATACCTAAAAAAATAAAATAAGTTCGAGACTCTTCGATATTGTATTATAATAAAAATAGGCAATACATTAAAATGGGACATAGGAAAAAAAACATTACTTTAAGCACCTTGTGGCAAACGAGTAGTCGCCACACGTCATACCAAACAGAGAACATAAATATCCGCGCGATTATAAGATTAACAATATGTTTATACAAAGATTATTTCTCTCGTCTACCCATGCTCCCCGGCTATGAAAACTGTCAAAAAGTAGAACGTCAGTACTCCCGTATGATATGAGCGTGATACTCCCTATGACAATAATATCACTACAATAACAATGCTCGAACGTTTGTTTATTTATGAAAAAGTTTTCGTTGTTTTCAGCTGCTTTTCAACCAAAGCTCCTTTTAACATACTAAAGCTCTCTCAATGTAGTTGACCGCCATCGTAGTAAGACGTATGGAGTTCCATGCGGTTGGTAGTTAAAATCAGTTTTTGAATAAACTATAGTATTTTATGATGAGAATTATGAATGTAGATGAAGCAGATGTGAGGATCGTCATATGGGCACTCTGTACTCTCTGCCTATCACGTTAGGGAAATAGCGTGAAGGTGTGTTGTTGTTGTTGTTATACTAGTAGTAGTAAGTACTATAATACTTTATAGCTATATAAAATGTTACCATTGATATTTTTTACCTTCTGCTCAGCGTAACAGGATGGATTATCGGATTTGATTATATTGATCTATATACTTATTCCCGGTTATTTTCCGTCTTACTATTAATTAAACTAAAAATATATTTGACTGAAATATATGTCAATCAACAATTGTAACACAATCAATCCGATCGCCATCAGTCCAACTCGCGAGCCGGACAATCGCCTTTGCGACTTTATTTTTAGCTGTGTTGGCGGGATGCCATATTTCGTTCCCTTGCTGGCTATACTAGATTTAACCTCGGCCGGGACGGTATATATTCTTTAATCTTTTCACTAAGTGTTAGAATTTAAATCACTATATTTAAATAATTCCCCCTGATGATACATCAGTTATCTAGTGTGCGCGTGCTCCCGAAATAGCCGTCAGGGCTGTGCGTTTCAGTTGCGCGGATGATGGCGCCGTGACTGTCGCGCTCGGCCATGGTCTGCCACAGATGGACGTTATTTCTAATATTATGTATTCCCCTGTTAGTGACAGTGATAAGCGCATTCCGTGTACGGCTGCCAGGTGTGTCCCCCGATGTCAGGCCCGATGCGAAGAAGCACAAATGTGAAAATTGTGAAGTGAATGAACTTGACCTTGGCCAAGTTGTAAACAGTTTTAGAACGGAAAACGTGAAACGTGCGAGTGAAGATGTGAAAGGAAGTAAGGATTTATTGACTAAGAAAACACAACCTAGTGATAAAACTTTGAAAAATGAAGCCAAACAGACCAGCCCTGTTCAAAAAAATAAAGAAGACAATCAAAACAATATAAATGCTAATGTTAAAAAACCAGTGTTCGTTTTCAATTTTGACGACGATGACGACACCGAAGAAGTTGAGGATGACGACGACGATTTGGATGATGAAATCACTGAGTCGAAACAGGTTAAAAATAACCAGAAATCAATTTTAAAGCCTAAATTATCACGTGAAAAAAATAGTCGTGAAGTTATTGATGACGATGACAACGACGACGATGACGATGAAAGTAAGAAATCAGGTGTTGAAAATGTCAAAAATGATGATGACGACGATGATGATGATGACGATGACGATGACGATGATGATGACGATGACGATGATAACGACGACGAAATAGCTAGTGGTAAAAAGGATGATGACGATGGTGATAATGATGATGATGATGATGATGATCATGATGATGATGATGATGATCATGATGACGACGATGACGAGGATGAGGAGGATGATTACGAGAAAATGATTAAATTGATAAAAAAAAGAACAAGAGAAGCCATAAAAAGCCGTTCTAGCGAGGAAGTAGGATACAAGAGTAAAAAATCATTTGATGATGACATTGAAAATGTTAAGGTACATACGAATAAGAATAAGGACCCCAATAAGTTAAATTCAAAAGAGAAGACTCAAAAAAAAGATACTAAAACGATCGAAACTAAAAAAGATAAGGTTATTGAAGTAAAACCTCAAAAAGGTAAATCAACTGAAAAGGAGAAACCAGATAAAGTCAAAACAGTGCCAATTACTGAGAAAAAAAGTGATCCAGTTAAACCAACAAAAGAAATTGCTAAAGACTCTGTACTTAAAGTTGAAAAGTCGGATAAGACTGAAGATGAAAAGCCTGTAAAATCAAAGCCAGCTAAAATTGAAAGTGTCAAGCCCCAACCAGACAAAATAAAGCCAATTAAAAAAGACGAAAATAAGGTAGTATTGGATAAAGAAAAGCCAGTTAAAGTAGATGATGATAAATTATCAGTTGATAAGGTTAAACCAGTGAAAAAAGGCGATGAAAAATTAGAGAGTCAGAAAGAAAAACCACTAAAAACAAGTGTTGAATCATCTAAAGAGAATCTTGGAAAAGCTAAGGAGATTAAAAATGGACCAGTATCAGATAATTTAAAGCCTAAGGCTATCCAAAAAGAAAGTATAACTGATATTAAAGAAAAGCCCATGTACGCACCTAAGAGTTCAACAGAGAGAATCAGACTTTATGAAAGAAAGCTGAGGGATAAAGAAGAATCTATTAGAAATATAGAAAAAATTATGCAAGACGTGAAACAAAAAGGTTCAGATGATAAATCGGAAACGGAGAAAAAAAGCGATATACAATTCATGACAGACGCTTTGAAGAGACGAAATTTACTTCAAAGTGAATTTGAAGATCTGTATTCTTTTCTACCGACTTTCGCGCCAAACTTTTCACGTATACACAATCCTGAATGCCGACGTCATGGACAAATATTGTTGAGGCAGTTACGTGGCTCGAAGATGTGGGCTTTAAATAGTAAGTTGTTTTTTTTATATTCATACGTGTATAAGTGATAACTCATAATAATAATATTATGATGATGGTAAAAAGCATTACACTATAAATTAGCAGTTTTATGAGCATTTAAAATAGTAACAGAACATTGTCGGTGTCTCCCCAAGCGACTGAAAATATTAACGAGGAGTCACTGAAAATCAGCGTCATATCATTTTGTACTTGTCATATTGATATGACAAATGCTGAGTGGTTTTAAACCTTTATTGATTACACCTAATTAATGTGAAATTGTACATTTTATTGTAATCAATAAAAATCTTTCTTTCTTTAATAAAATTATATTTCATTGTAATCTGGAAATCCTAAGGACATGTTCCCAAATTAAGGTCAACAGCCTACTATGACATTTCACACATTGAAACCATGGTCTTACACGATTTAGCGTGGATCCTTGAATAAGGCAAAGAAATAAAAATTACGTTACCTATGACAGCTACTCAATATATAGCAACGCCTTGTCAGGTTCTATTCTTTGATTATTCTATAAGTGGAGTATTCTAGGATAAGTGGAGCATGTTGCGCCGGGGGTTGCGGGTTCGAATCCCGCCTTGGTCATGGATGTTTATATATGTATTATATGTATTTCTATTATAAGAATCCTAAATATGTACAATTTCTTAAATTTATAAAACACATTAAATATGTATATTCCTTTGTCTAGTACCCATAACACGAGTCCTTACGGTACTTAGCACTAGGCTAGGCTAACGTGGTGTGTAAAGTCCACAGATATGTATTATTTTTTTTTTATTATTTTTATTATAATAATATATCAATAATTTTAATTGCGAAAATCGTAGTAAAACATAAGGGCAGTATGAAAAACATAAAATACATCATAATTCAGTAATTAGCGTAGTTGCGTAATTTAATATATACCTCGATATGTGAGAAATAGCGAGTGTCGTTCAAATCGATTACGTTTTTGATAAAATTACACGTTACCTCATAAAACCTCATACGTTGACAAAAAGTCTAATGTAAATTTGCGAAATCCAGACCCGACGAGGATGGCAGTAATGTAATAACCCAGTGTACTTAATTATACCAGCCACACGACAATATGCACGTCGTAAAGGAAACAAATACTGTATATGGCTTTTATTAATCAAACATTGGTATAGCTACTGTAAATACCGTTCCACAACGTTGAATATTCTTGGTGTTTGGAGATCAAATATGTTTATTTTCCAATGCTGTTGAGAATTCCCTAAGAGCTGTGCTTTGTCAGAATTCTGATTGATATGTATAATGTATATGTAGGAGAGGCCTATGTCCAGCAGTGGACGTTCTCCGGCTGATGATGATGATGATGATGATGGCTGTATATGCGTTAGTTTCCGTACTTGGTTACCAAAAAAGCTTTTACCTGATTGCAAAAGAAGGGCCATGTTTTTCGGGCGCATCTGTATGAGTGTATGTAATGCTATTCTTAATTACCTCATAAGTTATCTCCAAAAACGCCGAACGTATTGACATGATTGGGCTATCTTTATATAGTTCTTCTACCCAAGTATACTTAGATAGGTGACTTAAAAAACAACCTGTTGGCCAGAGGAATATGTATTAAATAAAACAATAAAAGTTGTCTAACTGTACTAACATAAGGGGTATCAACGAATATGTATGTTATTTTATTGTAATATTTAATTACAATGCCCGGTTTTCTTAATAACAATTTTCGTATTTCTAAACCCATTGGACAAATTAGTAGGACATACTGATAATAAAATGTAGCATCACATTTTGAAATGAGTAACAATATTATTGACTTGACGTTTTTTTGTTTCATTAAAGTAAGGTGTTCTAATAAGGCTCTATAGAATTCTCTCAACCAACTGTTGTAACTATTAGATTTACTTTTATATTATCTCAGCTTTAAAGAATAAAATAAAATAATAACTAAAGAAAAATAACCCGACCGCCTAACTGAAAAAAATAGACTAATAAAAAGCTGAAATAAATAGAAACAAGAGCTTCAACAGTCGATACTATTTCGAATTTTATGCTAAAATCTCCATTTTGAAATAGGTCTGACTGTCTTGTTTTTATCCACTTCAGTTGATGTAGGTATATTATACAGGATTATTTTTAAAACACAAACAAGACGTTTCATACGAACGAAACAAAAACCTACTTAAGTACATTAAAAACATTGAATCATTTATTAACTTATTGAGTTACTATCTAGGCCCCGCGGTTTACCTCGCGTAAATCCCAAAAGAACATTTTTTCGGGATAAAAGCTATCCTGTGTTAATCCAAGTTACCCTCTTTGTGTGTGCCAAATTTGATGAAAACCGGTTCATCAGTTTTTGCGTGAAAAAGTAACAAACAAACATACAAACTTTTGCATTTATAATATTAGTAAGATGGAAAAAATAATTTAATTAGTTATAGATAGATAATCATTACCTAATATATAACTGGGAGCTTGTTGTTTGGTTTTAAAAACAACCTCGTATATTTAACGCAGCCGCCGTTTTCCTCCCTATATTTTTTAACTTTTAGAATTTGTTTGTTGTACCATGGATGTTTTTCATAATCAAAACGAACTTTATTTTTCTGTTGTTACAATAAAACGACTCTATATGACCTGCGGCCTCACATAAAAATCCTAAAAAAACTAAAAACTAAACAAAAATAGAAACAACAAAATGTACATGTACTTATAGTGCAATTAAAACAAACAAAATAGGCATTATAAGGTCGCCAACTTTATCAAAGAAGTTTATTGGAACAAAAAAGTACTACCTACTCTATGATACTTGGGGAGTAGGTCCTAGGTATACTGTCCTATCGTAAACAGGTATCCTGTCCTAGATATATTTTTCCGAGTCCTACTAATATTAGGAATGCATATGTATGTTTGTTACTCTTTTACTCAAAAACAACCTTGATCAAAGGTGAACGGGACCTTGAATGTTACGTGTATTATGTATGTTATAAAAGTCTTAAACTCGTCTATACATAATATAAGACAGTAAAATCCGTGTGCCTGTACATTGAATATATTTAAGAAAAACTAATTGGGGGCGATGGGGGAAAATAGTATTAGAACGTTTCACTTTTCAATGTTTCTTAATTTTTTTGTTTATCTGTTTGTCCGGGCTAATCTCCGAAACTGATTCGAATGAAACTTTTTGTGGTGTATAGATACCGAGAGTTCCGTACCAACGGACGGTAAGAGCAAATGATTTTCACATATGGATTTACTAGCTGCATCCCGCGGTTTCACCCGCATACATTTAGATTCCGTGGAAACTAGAAAATCATCCCATGGCATCCCATAGGAACATTTTTTCGGGATAAAAACTATCCTAATTCAAATTACTCTCGATTTGTATGCCAAATTGAATTTGATGATGATGAAAAAAATATTGAAGAAATAACAAACAAACTTACAAACTTTTGGATTTATAATTTAAGTAGGACAAGCTTAGTTATAATAAGCAAGCGCCTGCATACATTTTGTAATAAACGAACTGCACATATAACTTTGTAATTATAATTTACCATTTCTTTTGTATTTCTTATATTACTTAACGAACATGATTCTTCAGTCTAGGATAATTGTTTGTTTTCCTAATAACAAAAACAAGTCAAAAGTACGCAAGAGACTTCAATGCCTAAGCACGGTAAAGAGTTACTGAAGCATTCCATTTCACTCAATTTATCCCTTGTAATTTTCAAAACGCGGTCTTTACATGTTTTCTTAACAAATACACTCTAATTATTGATATAATTTTACCAACAAGTCTTATAAAATCTGATGTCATGGATTTTTGTGATCAAACTCTCGGAATCTGTACATTTGTACATGATTAACAAGCGCCAAATATAGATGATGTATCAACACCATATTTCCACGGAAACTTGAGGTGAAAACCGCGCAGGTAGTATCAAACATATACGCGTAGGTAGTAACTAGATACACAAAGTTTACGTATGTGAGGATTACTGGTGGGTATCTGCCTGATGATTATTTCAGAGCCACCGCACAACCCAATAGTTGTACTTTTGAAGGATGAAGAATTAAAACAACTTGTCCACAAGACAGTTTATTGGAGACTAACTTTAATTACACTGAAAATGAAATTATACTGTTTACACGCACATCTACATTTAGTTACATACTTATACACACATAACTTCACAGTGTATTGTGTCCCTACACAAAAAAAGCCTGACGTGTGGCACAGCCCTATGGGAGTACAGTCACGCACTATTATTTTTTTATTACAGTGTTGGACGCGACGGCGAAGATCCCCTCGGGAGTGCTCCAAGGTAACGGCATACAGTTGGGCGACTTCGACCAGTGCCTGGGCTCCCGGGCGCGCGTGCAGCTGGACACCGGCAGCGTGGTGAGGCTCCAGGGGAAGTACTGCCTCGCCTCGGTGGAGCTGAAGGCTAGTAGTCCGGAGATGGAGCTGCCCGTGTACCTCGCGCAGGGACGGAACGTGTTCAAGAGCAGATTGGACGATGTGAGTTTGGGTATTTTATATGTTTGGTAGAGCAAGCTGTAGTGCAGCCGAATGGGATTAGTAGGGATATTCGATGCGAAACGACCACAGATTGACGGAGCGGAGATAAGCGGAGCATGTTGCGCCAAGGGTCGCGGGTTCGCATGAATGTTTATCTATGTATTCTAATATGTATTTCTAAAATAAAAATCTTAACTAATTAAAATGTATAAAACATATAAAATATATACCCGTAACACAAGTCCTTACGGCACTTAGCACGGGGCTAAACTAACGTAGTGTGATATGTCCACATATATTATAGTTATTATTAAAATAATCCCAAGTCGTTTTTTCCAAAAAAGAAAAGTCAAAGTTAAAGCCAAAGTTAGGCAGGTCCCTGCAAAATTTTGGGTCTGCGTATGTCAATGGGTGCCCTGAAAATGCCCTTTATCCTATAAAAAAGCGGTGACTCTTGCTTATATGAAATCACTAACGTACATAATATATTGTGAGCGAAAGGGTTCTTAATAATAGATATAGTGTAATTATCGTTATGCCCTCACTTACATTTACCTATCTTCAACCTTAATCGAGTTCGCAATTTAACTTAGGGTATACCGACCGAGCCTGGATAGCGCAGGACCCGCCTTTTGAACACCCGAACTTTCATTAACCAATTAGAACGGAGACACACATAATTAGCTGTGGACTGATGTTTGGTTGATGATTCACTAAGTGTGGTAGTGGTCCGTGGTTCACCAACAATTTTTACAAAGTTTTAGCTTTACAGTTAATAATGTACGATCGAGGTTACAGAAATATTAATTACTAGCTGTGTTATACCGCGGCTTCACCTG
>LUGF01025105.1:261501-282571 GCA_001625245.1 Calycopis cecrops
ATCCTCGGCGTCAAACGAGTCGACCGGGTGCGGAATACGACGCTACGCTCAACGACCCGCATCGCAGACGTCGGCAACAAGACCGCCCGGCTGAAGTGGGAGTGGGCTGGTCATGTGTCGAGGATGAACGCCGAGAAGTGGGCCCACATAACTAATTAATTATTTTTTAAATAAAAAGTATTCTTTTTTTTATGATATATGAGTGCAAACGAGCAGCCGGAGCCATTTTCATGACTACCGACGCCCACAAACATCCGCATAGAGGCTATACAGATGCCTGCCCTCCTTTCTCCGCCCACCTCCATGGGCCACCGGCTACTAACACACCGTACGAAACGCGACAGCACAGCTGTCACTTTACGCCAGTCTCGTGTAAGCGAGAGGTACCTCCCCGGTCGTGACGGCCCAATTCGACTGCATGCAAGCATGCAGTGTGGCACTCCTCTTACGATTTAGTTCTTTTTTTTCTGTCGTTTCTAATGCCTCTAAGAATATGTGTACAAAGTTTCTTGATGATAGGATCAGTTTTGGCATGAAAGCTTAACAAACAAACCCCCATTCACATTTTAATATTGTAGGATTATTGTATTCTGAAAATACGATAAACAGTTGTATGCCTGTTTAGCCAGGTCACTTCGTGCCACGATTCTCGACGCTGAGCTGGGGCGTGTGCGTGCCGGAGCCGTGCGGCCCTGACGATGTCGAGGTGATGCTGCGAGACGCTGTGAAGCACTACCAGAAAAAGATAGGCGTGGCTGTGAGGGTGAAGGTGGAGGAGAACGACTGCTACGTGAAGACGGGAGACGACTGGTGGGAGGACTGGCTGGAGCTGCCCACTATATTCACGTTGTAAGTGGTTCAGTACTTATTGTTGGGGTTCCGTTGAATAAGGTCATTGCAGCCGAATGAGGCTGGCACTACCGTGGAAGTACCTTTCGCTTATATGATATAGGGTGTGCTGTAACGCTACGTGCGGTTTGTGACTTTCAGACGACGCATTTCGGAGAACAGCATCTCATCATTGGTAGTAAATGAAAACTTCAGTTGCTCGTTTGCCTCACAATACTAAAGAAAATCAACATCACTTCCACGTCTATTTGCGTATCTCTCCGTCTGTCGAGTTAAGACCCTACATTAAGACAACAAGGTGATCCTTTATTAAGAGTGAAAGCAATTACCTACTGGCTAAGTTAGATTGGCACGTGTATATACTGCACTGCTGTACTGCAATATAACACAAGGAGGGTCAGATTATATTTTATTAGGACCAGGGGACAGCAGGGGAACCTGACCCCATTGCACGGTTCCAAAGTTGGAGTAGGGACTGTTTAAAGGTAAACCTGTCGCTGGAGGGACCCTGTTGTTTGTAAATGCGGAGTCCCCCAATAGGGAATATGCGTATGATTCAAATGATGATAAATTTTTTATATGTAAAGTCTTTTACTGTAGATGTGCTTACGTATTTATATTTTTTTGTATAATTTTGTTTTCAATCAGAAAATTATTATTGAAAAGTGCAAAAATTGTGCGGGAAGATTGAGTTAGGTGAAACGCACGCCATTGGTTGGCATGAATTGTGACGTCAAATATCATAATAATGTCCTTGTCAAAGAGCATTGGAGCATTGCCATTGGTGGTTGTTATGATGCGTGACGTGATGTCAGCGCGGCAAAATGGCGATCGTTTAAAAAGCTGTTATCGGCCTACTAATTTGAATTTTTTTTTATGAACTATTGTTTGTTCAGCGCTGGTATTTTTTTACATTAATGTAATTATGTAAATTATCATTTAAAAATATAAAAAAATACATGCATATTCCCTATTATAGTGGCTGAAGCCGGCACCCGGGCTCCTGGATAGCGTACGTAAAGGTATTCCCCTGCGTTACCAAAAACAGGGTCAGATTATGTGGGCACTTATTACTGAAAGGGTGGTGGCCTGTTTATAGTAGTGACTGGTGACCGCTTGTTAATCTACTTCTAAAGGTCTATGTTCCACTGTATATTCCAGTTTTCACCCGATTTCGTTAAAAGATGGGTATTGTATTTAAAAGAGTATGCGCGTGTATAGCGTAACCATGTTCCTTACTATCTGAAGGGCTGGAATGATTTTAATAATGAAGTGCCAGTCAGCCCAGTGGATTAAAATATTTTTGAAACTTTCTGGTTTTCGTTTTTTTTTATAGCATCGGAGGCAAACGAGCAGTTAGGTCACCTGATGTATAGTGAACACCAACGCCTATAGATATCCGTAACACCAGAGGTCTATCAGATGCGTTGCCGACCTTTGAGGAAAGAATAAGCTCTTTTCTTGAAGATCCCTAGGTCGTATCGGTCCGGAAATACCAAGGTGGGCAGCTGATTCCATATGGAAATGGTGCGTGGGATAAAATTGCGCTTAATTAGTTTTTATTTGCATCTTATTTAATGAAATGAATGATTTTATCATTGTCCACAGATCATATTATCTCATCTTCGTCCTGTTGGCACTAGCGGCCACGGTGCAGGAGTACTTGGCGCGGCAGAACTCTGAGGAGGGAGGGGAGGACGGAGATAAGGGGGAGGAGGAGGAGAAAAAGGAGTCTAGAGGTAAGATATGTCAAAGCTTATCTGCCTAAATGGCCTTAGCACAAGAAATCGGCAGTAGTACTAGGGAGGCATAAGGGGGCGGACACAGCGGAATCATGTATGAAGATATTTCCTGCGCATGAGGTCGTGCTGGCTTCATTCGTAGGACCTGAGAAGAGCCAGCGAAATAAGCTCAAAACATTTGGACCCACGTCTCACATAAGTTATTTTAAATTTTGTTTGCGTTAGTCCGAATGCACCATGCAACATTATTTAAACATAAAAATTATGAAGGGAAACTTGTTATTGGCCTTACTTTCTTTGATTTTGATTATTATGTATGTAACGGTTTTCTTAATAAATAAAAAAAAATAACATTTCCATTTCAAAGTGAAATTCGTAGCGTGCGTGCATAGTGAAAGATAACTTTTCACAAATTTAGGAAACTATGAAATAAAAACGTTGTAGGTGTAACCATCGAGTACCGGTAAAGGAAAACCTCACATAACAGTAATCTGTAAAAAACGTTCGATCGAAGCCGATCAAAAAAATGTGCAAAGCCGGAGCGGTCGGTCAAGGCCGTTTTTTCTTAAAAACATATTTTTTTTGTAGGTATTCAAATAAGTGATTAATATATTATATTCTACAGTACTCCGACTGTATCTAGAGGTCGGGCAATCGAAATTCTGTACCAGTTACAAATATGTTTATTTACTGGGTACAGTTCGATTTAGTGATTTATTTCTTTTTTTAATGCGTAAGGGTCAATTCACACCAAAAGCGCGGCGAAGCGCAGCGAAAAGGAGCGCTGTTTATGTGTCATATGAATTTTAACTTTATTTTCATTAATATAGTACTTATTATCGAATTCTCGCGACTTCTGGAGCATTCCAACGACTTCTCGCGCATTCCAGCGACTTCGCGGGAATTCGCGCGTCTAGTTCGAGTTTCTCATGCGATAATAAGTATTATAGCAATTGTTATAAAGTTGAAATTCATATGACACGTAAACTGCGCTCCGTTTCGCAGCGCTTCGCCGCGCTTTTGGTGTGAATTGACCCTAAGTCAGGATAAAGGTGTTCGCACATTAAATCGAATAAACGCCGACTCCACTCCAACTCAACTCGACGTATGGCATTAAAATGTAAGCTTTTAGATACAATCCCGAGACTGGCGACAGCCGCACGCTGCCGGCGACACCACTGGTTTCTATGAATCTCTATGAAATTGATTCCGAGCGCGGCGACGGCGCGGTGTCGCCTGCGGTCGCGGCACGTAGCAACAGGCACCAGTACTAACTACTAAGGTACTCTGTGGACTGACACGTGCAGTCGCGACATGCGGCCGCGCTTGGAATAATAGCAACTGTTGCGGTTGCGGTCTGCAGTCCGTCTCGGACTTGTACCTTTATGTTGTATTTCTTAAGAGTGAATTAGTCAACAGATCGGTGACAGACAACGCGACGACCACGCGACGTGCGTGCGTCGTATACTGTCAACTAACATTGTTGACTCTTAAAAATACACCATTAAGGATGTCATGCGTCGAGTTCGAGTCTAGTCGAGAGTCGAGTCGATATAATGTGCGAACACCTATACGTAGTGTGAGATGGCACCGTCCTAGCTGTCTGTTATTCTCTATTTAAACAGCTATTTCACCACCACGGAACTTCTATTCCGGAGACGCTACCAAACCCATTCACATACCGTACATACATACCATAGATATACATATAATTATGCAGAATTAATAAAAAATAAATATTTTCTTGATACCGAGTTATCATATCATTAATAGAGTAAGAGGTCAATCGCATGCATGATATATGTCCTTAAAGTGACAGCCATGCTCTGGGCGTGCGGGCATGCGAGCGTCATATGCGAAAGCTACGTTAAGGCCAAGGTGGAAGGAGGACAACGCGTCTGCATACCTTATATGCGAATTACAGTACTTATGCCACAAGCCCGACGTTTCAGGATCTTTACAGCAAGACAGCAGACAGATGTGCTGACGTCACAATTTTTTAAAAGTGCCCGAAGATTTCTAATTATTTAGTAGTTCCAATTAACACAAAAAGTGCTTACTATATCTACGTTTCTTATTCTATGCGAATGTTTACGAGCGTTCGAGCGAACGAGTAATCGCCAAAAGGCTCACATTATTTATACCTTATACTATAAAAAAGTGTGTGCTGTAAACCACACAACCGAAGTAACTTAATTATTGATTTAATACACAAATTCATTACTGTTGCTACAATGACATAACATGTCATTATTTATTTTTTAATTACAAAAAAGTTTCACGTAAATCGAATTGAATTTGAATATGAATGACAACTTCAATTGACCTCGCCCGCTGTGTGATTTTTGTAACGCTCTTACTCCCCAAATCAAGCGCGCGTATGGAAATTTACTTCAAAAAGAGCCATTAAAGTCGGACACATTTCACACATCTTCCGCCTCTCTCTCTCTCTCTCTAACCTCTCTACATTTTGGAGTATTTTTCAAAATCTTGCAGTAAACTCGTTTACGTCACTTTCCGAGGCGGTGGCCCATGGAGGTGGGAGGAGAAAGGAGGGCAGCGCATCTGTATAGCCTCTATGTGGATGTTTGTGGGCGTCGGTAGTCATGAAAATGGCTCCGACTGCTCGTTTGCCCTCCTATACCATAAAAAAAATAAAATATACAACATAAGCACTACTGTCGCTAACGAGCCTCGTCTTACGCAACCGCTGCTTTCGAAATTAAAAGCCTCCTCGCCCTACGAATCACCTTAACCTAATTAAATGTACTTTTTAACGTGTTCAGGTTGATGATCTTCAAATTTTGGCGACGAAGCTACTATATAGTAATTACAACATATAATTTTAGAGCATAACATGCATAACATTGGTGTGCCATTGGTGTATACTGTATAGTTTTCCCTCCAAAAGGGCTCTCATAAACGCTCCAAACACTACGTCATAGTATTATGTAAGCGCGAGGTAGGCCCCTTTTTTAATTTTTTTTTTAATGATATGCAAACGAGCAGTCGGAGCCATTTTCATAACTACCGACGCCCAAAGACACCCGCATAAAGACATTGATGCGCTGTCCTCCTTTCTCTTCCCACCTCCATGGGCCACCGGCTATTTATATACCGCACGAAACGCGACAGCACAGCTGTCACTTTACGACGGTCTCGTTTAAGCTAGAGGTACCTCCCCGGTCGTGCCGGCCCAATTCGGCTGCATGCAAGCATGCAGTGTGGCACTACCTCTTACTAATCCCTGATCGTGCCGACCCCAAACGGCTGCCATTTTTGTGCCTCTTGCATTGCGTTGTAAAATTTTGATGAAGAAGAGTAATTCATCTGCCTAAAGCCCGTATAGTCAGAATTGATACAGTACAGATATTCAGTATAAAGAGTACAGTGATAAAAAAAAGCCGGTCATTTATTTTCAAAAACAAACGCATTTTTGCACGCTGTCCTTGAAATAATTATCGCAAATGTATCATAAACGGGTTGTCCAACAAGCTCTGCGCCAAGTGCAAATTGTGCAACACGAAATTGTCCTACAAGTTGCGAAATTGACAACAAAAAGTTCTTGCGTCCCACCTATGGATCACAACCTTAACCTGGATCGGACGTAAACTCGATTGTGATTAAAATAGATTCTGTACTTCGATTGCGTTAAAAAACAAAGAGCGCGAGCGCATTGATTAAACGATTGTGTACAGACTATATACATACTGTTCATAAATTATATGTTACTTGCTGCGCCCCGCGGCTTCACCCGCGTAAATTTCGATCCCGTGGGAAATAGAAAATCATCCCATGGCATTCCATAGGCAAATTTTTTCGGAATAAAAATTCTCTATTCTGTGTTAGTCCAAGTTAATCTATATATGTGTGCCAAATTTCATGAAAATCGGTTCAGCTGTTTTTGCGTGAAGGAGTAACAAACAAACACATACAAACTTTCGCATTTGTAATATTAGTAGGAAAATAAAAAAAATGTTTGAATTTCGAATACAAAAGTAATTATTTTAGAATCTTTTAAAATTTTCTGCAATTTTTCTTTTTCGCGCCAATTAGATAATAAAATGTCTGCACACGCGGTGTTGTCTTTCGTCTTCTCCTTCAATGGAATGCAAAGCATATCTATCCTTTTGTGGCCGTATAAAGAGCCGTTTCCAAGTCATACCGACCTATTTCGGCTGTAATGACCTGTAGTAGGTAGGTACTTCAACTAACTAAAAAGGACCAGAAGTAAATCATCAACACTTAGTCCGTGTAACATAGAAAGTACTACTACAATATTACTTTTTTTTTATTTCAATTTTTTACTTTAAATGCGAAAGTTTGTATGTGTGTAAAGTTTGTATTTTTTCATAAATTATTGTTTCATGCAATTTTTTTATTAGCAGATTAGACAATGTTAATTAAAGTCCGAAAAGAAATGTATGGCGCCCTTAGATTACTTCTAAGGGCGCCATACACTTTTTTTCGCTTATGAAACGCGCAATGCGCAGCTTGTATGTAACGAACCTTGATAATATAATCAGTATACGCTTTTATGTAATAAATATCACTCGCGTGCACTCTAAGGACCAATACGCAAGTCTAGACGACACTTACAACATTTTACATTCGTATGTAAATAGGAATAAGGCCATTTTGAAGACAAGTGCCATTTAGCTATCACGGGAGAAATCGCAGAACAGAGATAAATATTATAATACCAGCTGTGCCCCGCGGTTTCACCCGCGTTTAATTTCTAAGAAACCCATATAAACTTCAACACCCTATTTCACAGGTATGCAGGTAGATGTTATGACGTAGGCATCCGCTAAGGAAGGATTTTTAGAAATTCAACCCCTAAGGGGGTGAATAGGGTGGTGAAGTTTATATGGATTTCTTAGAAATTGAACGCGGATGAAACCGCGGGACACAGCTAATATTTGTGTATTTTAAAGATAATTATTATATACTAGCTGTCTCGACAGACGTCTTGTCAGAATTGCAGAATTCGTTGTCATGGTAACATGTAATGTTCAGTTGCGGTACTGTCAAACCCGATACACTCTTTTGTTAAACTACCCGTTATTCTATTACTCATTTTCCCTTGGGAATGACGCAGTTTCCCTCGTTCATATGTTCATTAGGGATAGCGTCGGCTCGCCTATGTTCATTAGGGATAGCGTCGGCTTCTCATGGTAAAATAATTTTTCAGATCGGTCTAGTAGTTTCCGAGCCTATTCAATACAAACAAACAAATGTGGAAATATACACAGACAAAGATCCACGACCTTCGCGGAATTTGAACGCGCGAATTCTGACGTAACTTGCATAGCGTGCCCTCACACTACCACTGCCCAATCGTCAAATTAGTTCAGTTTATGACAGAGGTGGCATGAGGGGCAAAATTGTTTGAAACAGCGATTGAGCAATCGAGCGTAACACGACGCTCACGTCGCTCTTAAGGAGTTTACTCCGGCCGTACGTCGGAACTGGGAGCTGACACACACGCCGACATTTAGGGTCAATTCACACCAAAAGCGCGGCGAAGGGCAGCGAAGCGGAGCGCAGTTTATGTGTCATAGGAATTTCAACTTTATAATAATTACTATAATACTTATTATCGCATGACAAACTCGAACGAGACGCGCGGATTCCCGCGAACGCTCGAGCATTCGCTGGAATCCGCGCGGAAGTCGCGAGAATTCGATAATAAGTACTACAGTAATGAAAATAAAGTTTAAATTTATATGACACTGAAAGTGCGCTCCGTTTCGCTGCTCTTCGCCGCGCTTTTGGTGTGAATTGAGCCTTATTCTTTCACGTAATAATACATATTTGTGATGAACCATTCTCAATTCGCCAAATTTTCTAAAAAGTCTTTAGAATTGTGTTAGTCTATATGTTTGCTATGTTTAAATGTGTTTAATATGTGTAATGTTATGTTTTAGTTGTTGTATGTAGTTGTATTATAATTGTTATTGTCTTGTGACGTATGTGCCTTTGTTTGTTATGTAATTCGCACCACCTCTGGAATAAAGCTGCAAGTGCACTTGTGCGAAATTTTTTTTATTAAATATAAAAATCAAGAAAAAGCTAATACATATTGTCAATTTTTTTCATAAATTTATCTCGAAAAATTTTGGATATAAACGTAAATATGTAAAATTTTGCAACATTAAAATAAACATATTTCCATCGTAAGAACGACGTTTTATACATTTGCACTTAAAAAAATACAGTTTTTCCATAATAAGAATGGCATATTTATAAATACGCAAATCTTTAACGAAAATATTTAAAATATCTTCGCTATAACTATATTTGCTCCTTTGTTTTAGGGAATTAATGAGCAAATGTCGTTGTGCAAGTTTAGTTGATTACTTCTTCTGCGAAACTTTTATTGATAATCTAGTCTATGTAAATATTGTATGCGTACATTCTATAGCCAGAGTTTGAAATCTTTTTAGACGTAATTATAATTAGTTCAAAAGAATTCTACAATCATTCTTAAAAACACTGTTGATTCTATATCTAATGTCAACTTTTAATTATTTAATAAGCTCAAAAACTATTACAGACCGAAGAAAATACACATAACTTATTCAATCATAATTTAAATTTTGAAATCTTTACGTTTGTTGCGTCAACTTCAACTATTTACTTTACTTTCATTTTTATTGTTTAATGCTTGATATATGGGAAAAAAGGGTTGAGACGGTTTTACCAAAACTACTGGATTCAGTATCTCCTGAAAATAAGGAATTAGTACCTTATAATAAGTAATAATAAGCAATTCTTAGTACAAACATCTACTTCGACATTGTCTGAAAGTAACACAAATTGTTTACATGTAGGTTTTATTGCTTCAGAATGTACTGTATTTATTAATAAATCAAATTTATAAAATTGAACCGACAACAGCATCACAGCGTAGGCATAGATCGAAAAGAAATGAAAGCTCATGACAAATCAATAAAAATAAGTTGTTAAAAAATTGAGGTACACCTTATGTTTCAAAACTCATAAAGAAAGAGAGAAATGGTAAAGTTATGGGTAACCCATGTTCTTATAAAAACATTTTGAAAATATTGATAACAATGCATAGAATATCCACATAAACAATTTAGAAATTGGGAACCGTAAGTGGGATTTTACTCTAAAGCATGTTAAACCAAATTCAATACGTATTGCCATTGAAAATCATGTGACGTGTGCCTAGATTGCAAACGATTGATTTGATTTATTTATTAAGAGCTACAAATAGGCATGTTTTAATAACAGTTTGCAAAAAAAGGTTTTTTTAGACTTTGAATATCAATGACAGGATCCTATTCACAGTCTTGATGAAGCAAAAACTTCAAATTGTGATAGATCTACGAGGTCATTTACCCGTATATTTAATTGGTTCACCAACAATTGCATACACTTTAATAAAGTAACATAGCATCTACATAACAAATATTTAATGTGGAACAATCACTTATTAGGTAAACTCAGCATGCACAGTTTTCACTCTCACTTAACACACACTCAGAAAAGAAAGATGAATCAAAAATAGACCACGAACTACACACAAACAATAAAAAGCAAAAAGACAAATTAAAGACCAGAAAAAAAACACTTGACGCAACAACAAAATCTGTGCCCTGTTTTGATTTAGAGGTCTTGAGCTTGCCTCAGTCAGATTTTTGTACCATTATAAAAGAAAATACTCTGTTTACAACTTTACGATCTATTGTAAGAAAACTCCCTCAGATGATTGAATCTCTTTTATTTATCACAAATTAGCTCTTCATGAATACATCAAACAATATCTGCTATAATTTAATATAATCCAATGAATCTCAACTATATTCGACTCTAATAACAATTGTGTGTCCAACCTCGTTGAGCGCCGACAGAGTAATCAATGTCTTTTCCTTCAACGATGTTGCAAGCACAACGAAACTATTACATTTTTATTTGAGTTCAAAAATACAATAGATATTTATAATTGCCACAAAATATATTAAATAAATCTAAAATTACACCAGAACCTAACACTATAATATTTTGACAAAAAGTGGACGATGATCCGTTTGTCAAGCTGAAAGTGCTAAAATGAGATAGCTAGCTGTTTGTGGAGTCATTTAAAATTTCAGGCAGAGAAAAGATTAAAAAATGTATCATTTTATTCGGATAACTAACACACAGGTCAAAAGAGATATCTACCGCTTTGTTTTTACATTATATATTCATACATCGATCAAATTCGGTCTAAAATAACTCACATGTTTTTATTACTACTCATAATGAAGGCGACTCAGTGCATTCGTGTATTGCGAAAAGCAAAAAAAACATGTTTTGTGTATTCCAGAAGAATGCGATTATTAGAAAATGTAACATACAAGGGCAGAAATATTATCGTCAAGAAATGGCACAGGTAGATTTTTGTCTTTAAAAGCGAATTACAAATAATACCAATTGGGTATAGAACATTTCAGGAGAAAAAATATGTTTGACTAAAATTAAATAGATTGCTGTAGATCCATCGATGCCTGGGCGGCTTCTGATAAAATATGTAATAAATTAATTATATTAACAAACATCTTGTATACCATGTTCCTGCAAATAAATTATATTCTATTCTATTCTATGAATTTTATGATAAGACGACAATAGTTATTTCGATTTTGATGTAGTAGATAGAGTTGGTAGACGTCATAAAACGCCAAGTTTTGAAAATATAGGGTGGCAATCTGATTAAACTCAATTATGTCATGACACCACTGTCAATATCTGCAAATCTGCACAAACACCTTATAAGTTTATGTAAGGATAACCGTATATCACCGCACAATCAAACTTTGAATAATAATTTACGGCCGCAATCAGGTAAACGGGGATAATAATGAAGAAGAGTCAGCTTAATTATTATTGTACAGTATTTGCTCAATCTGGATTGTCTATACCATTTTTTCCAAAGTGAGCGATAACGCCCCGTTGTGGCCGCTGGTAGCCTAGAGAGGGGCGATATTTGGTCTAAAAATCGACAATGTTAAAACATAGGCTTTTAAAGTGAAAAAAAATGGAAAGCGCTACAAAGTATCTAATTTACAAACTGGCCGTTAGACAAAATAAGATTGGGAACCTCTGGTCTTTACTGTACCCACTAAAAAGGTAAACTGTCGAATTATTTATTTCATATTTGTATAAATGTATTTATTATTTTAAAGAATATGTATTAAACGCAAATTTACAGTAATTATGTTAATACACAATCAGAAAAACAAATGTATTGTACATTGATCAAAATATGCTTGATTTTGAAGTTTAAACAAAAAAGGTTGATGTGTTTTGGTTTATGTTAAGTGTCTTTTTATGAAATTTGAACTGTTAATAGAATTTACTCATCGTTTACAAATTTTTCACTTTAAATTTAATAATTTATACATTTTCTCTTACCATTACTCTTAAATGCAACCAATTTATATACAAACTTATCTTTTAAAAACTGGATATTTGATAATACGCAATTTTTTTAAATATTTTTTTACTTAAGTAACGCTGTGATGTCAGATCAACAAAAGTAAGATGATGTTACACAAGGAAAAAGTAAGTAACGCTTCTTATACAAATGAATTTCTCGTGGAAAAAACGTGTAAACCATAGATACACGTTGGAATCACGTCCAATTCCTGTTGTGTAAAAAGGGATATCTGCAATTACATTAAATTGCGAGAACTTTATAATACGTCAAAAATGCAATATTTAGAGTTACTGAATCAAGTATTTTTATGGTTTCCAAAAATAAGTATGCAACACTCTTTTTTGGTGTTTTTTTTATCCTACAGTGAGTAAGTCATGAATACAAATATGTAGTCACCTCGGTGCTGCATTAAGACATAATTTGCTGCAAACTTTATATTTTTAAAACTATTATTTAATTTTTAGGACAGTTTTTATGCTCTCCTGAAAAGTTGTCATTTTTCACTTGCGGCTTTCTTCCAGGAGTGGTGCGAATTGTCGTATGCAATATCTGTTTATGTGTACGCTTTGGTTTTTCTGTAAGTGTAATAAATGTAAATCCAAATAAATAAATAAAATGAGTTAAATAAATAAATAAATAACTACTAGACGGGTTTTTCAAAACCGCGTGCCACAGCTAGTGAACACGTACTCTGAAGCCGTTTCAGATGTTTGCCAAATGTTCAGTTGGAGGTCACACCGAAACATCTGGGGCTACTTAGCGAGTTTGTAATTGCAGCCATCGACAGAGATACGCCGATCGAGTCTATGACACATTTTGTATAATTAAAATATAAATAATAAATAAATAAATATCTGTGAACTTTACACACCACGTTTAGCCTAGCCGTGTGCTGAGTGTCGTAAGGACTTGTGTTACGGGTACTAGACAACGAAATATATTTAATATGTTTTATAAATTTAAGAAATTTTTTATATTTAAGATTTTTATTATAGAAATACATATAAATACAAATATAAACATCCATGACCCAGGCGGAATTCGAACCAGCGACCCCAGGCGGACATGCTCCTTTTATCCGAGCCCTGTACCACTGCGCCAGCCTGATCGTCATCATCATTGCCTTATTGTAAATGTGCCAGATCGTTACGGCACACCGTAATAACACACCTCAGGACAACTGATTACAATTATTTGGGTGTCGTGATCATTTTTGACCCCGGGCCCCAGTACTCCAAAGGAGCACGCCACCAGCGTCCGAAGTCCCGTCAGTCGTCCTAATCCACGCCGCCATCTGCTGATTCAGAAGGACGGGGACTCTCCAGCTGAACTGTTCTAGTCTGGCTTCTCCCCCCCAAGCTTGTCCGGTATAGGTAGCCCTGTCCGGCATAGCCTTAGGGCTCACAGAGGTATGCAAGCCCCCCACCACAAGGTGGCAGCATCTTCGGGGGGGAAGAGTCGTGATCTAACATACGCAACGCCTGCCCACATGCAGCGATATGCAATATAATACAGACTGGGAACCTGAACACTGCCGGTCTTGGCGGCCATCGAAAGATAGTGAAGAAAAATGTTGAAAAGCTTCCAACACGGGCTTGAGTCACCGTTTCTTTGGCAAGTGACTCTACGTTACTGGGGGCAACTGTATCACTGCTAACTTTTAATGATTACGTCTACTTGCATAATGTCTGGCAAGAATCGATACTATTAAAACTGCCTTTTCAGATTTAAGTGCAAATAATAACAATAAACTTTAATATATCCAACTGTGGACTTATCAAAGCAGAGTTTTTTTATGTACAAACATATTCTGGGAATAATATTTCTTCTTTTCAACGAAATCTTACGCTACGATAAATATTTAAAATGTAGTGCTGTATATTTACAAAGTTAGTTTAAGACTACAACTTCATCAACAAATCTATAGTTTTGTTGATTGTTAATCTTTGTCATACATTATGATTTATGATCATTAAGTAGGTAGTCAATTTCTCCGCTAGCAAAAGACCTATCAGCTTAGATTCGCGAATTTACTACATAAGAACAAACATGATTCTAAAGAGAAAAACCGGCCAAGTGCTTGTCGAACTCGCGCTCGAAGTGTTCCGTACCATACATTACCATAGGTCCTTGACTGGCAACCTTCTACCTGTTACTATTATTCATATTGAGCACAAAAATACGAAAAAGTACCTCTATTGTATGCGTGGGAAATCGAACCGTTAGTTTTCACGTGATGCCTGAACATACAGACAGACAGACAAAAATTTTTTTAATCACATATTTGGGTTTGGTATCGATCCAGTAACACCCCCTGCTATTTATTTTTTCAATATTTTCAATGTACAGAATTGACCCTTCTACAGATTTATTATATGTATAGATTTGTTGTTATAACAACGGCGGCAACGGAAATACATAATTTGTGAAAATTTCAGCTCGCTAGTTATCACGGTTTATGAGATACAGCCTGGTGACAGACAGACAGACAGACAGACAGACAGACAGACAGACAGACAGACGGACAGCGGAATCTTAGTAATAGGGTTCCGTTTTTACCTTTTAAGTACGGAACTCTAAAAATGGTCAAGATACGTAAGCCATGTAAGCGCGCTTAAGCGTTACACTCGATTCCTCAATTACTGTTGTTCACGATTTTTTATACCATGCACTTTCATTGAACTCTAACAATTTAAACATCTTTCGTTGTCCACTGGGTCAGCGGCCGTCACCCGTCGGACACGCGTCGGTGATGAAACGTATTTTTAGTGCGAGCGGCGCGTGCGAAGGCCGCGCCGGTGGAGCAGTTCGGATCTGACGCGACGATTGATCGGCGGCGTCACGCTGCACCGTGCGAGTGGTACGGAGGGTGGAGATGAGGAGAGTCAGCTCCCTAAAAATGCCCTAAGCATTAAATAAATGGCACCATATTCACAAGAGATTACAATAAAGACAAGTATCAATATGCTGTAGCAATATCTTCTCAGTAGGTCAATTTTGATTGGCCTAAAGTACTCACGTATACTCAAGAGATTTGGAACAGTAGTTTACATTTTACTGCACACAGGAGGACACTTTTGTGTTTTTTCTTATGGAGATGTAAGAGCCATCATCTACTGCGAATGTGAAAAGAATTCTTTTCCAGTTACCATAAGATTTCTTGCTTGCGTTGATAGGAATGGGTTAATGAAGTTACATAACATAACTAACTACTAGTTTAAAACAAGCTAATCTAGAACTGACTACTTCAAACATATTTTAATGTAGTGTTACTCGCGAATCCTTTGAGCCTTTTAGACTGCAGGAGTTAAATAACATCTACAGCGGTAGGTACTTACGCTCAAAGGACATAGCCCCGCCTTTGAGTCAGCGCGGTGAATATGGATTTTGATCAATCCACGCATCTAGTGCCATTTTTCGTTCGAGACTAATGTTTTACTATTTTCAATGAGGAGCTGGTCCTCCTCTACCTCTCCACTCCATAACTCGCACGTTATCGAATTATCAATCAGCTTCATATCCCCCGTGTCCGCCGTACACGTGTGACGTCATAGTGATAATTGTCTATTGTTGTAGATGATGTAGTTATTGGCGCGCATTATATAATTCTTCTAGTTTGTTACCACGCTAAATAGTATGAGGCGATAAAGGAGAGCGCTATTGCTGCAGTAATGCAGCAGTTATAGGAAGCGTTAGAGGTAGTTTCACGCTGCATGCGTGCATGTTGTTGCATTGCCAGCACGATCGTGGAGGTACCTCTCGCTTACTCGTGACAGCTGTGTTGTCGCGTTTCGTGCGGTGTGCAAGTAGCCGGTGGCTCATGGAGCGAGGAGAAGGAGGGAGCAAACGCATCTGTTTAACCTCTAGGTATAAGCGGCGGTAGTCATGAAAATGGCTCCGATTGTTTGTTTTCCCCCATATGCAAATAAAGCTTATTTTTCATAGTATAGGAGGCAAATGAGCAGTCGGAGCCTCGTAGTGACTACGCCCATAGACATCCGCAAAGTTGCAGTTTAAAGAAGTGGGAGTTCCTCTGTGCACTGGCATTGAAGCGAGTCGTGCCTCTACAACTTGTACCGTAATGTTGTCAACAAACAAGATCCGGTTTTGCGACGACGAAAATATTTTGTTTGTGATTTTGTCGCTTTACCGTTAGGATTTTATTACAGTAATGACCTAACGCGGACACACCTACAAATATACAATTTGACGGTTTTTATAGCATAGAATATAGAGGGACAACGAAATCGGAGACGTTTGGTGATCATCGACGACTATTCAAATCGGCATGGTGGATGGTTATGCGGATGCGTTGTTCAACTTCTTTGATCCTCATCAATAGGCCACTGGCTGCTTCCCACTCACAGATAGCATACGTGAAACGTGTCATAGCATGTCCGTCACATTCGAGGAGATTTAAGGCAAGATACTTCCCCGGTTCCCAGCAGCAATAATCATACTATAATAATTACTGTAGAGATGTGTAATGTCTTCCATTTTTCCTCAATAAGCAAGAGTTAGATTTTTTATATTAAAAGAGGGCAAACGAGCAATCGGATGAATAAATGGAATGGAACGGAATAAATGGATGTCTTCGCCTCCACACCCCATGACCTAGGCCTTTTGTCTGCACTTGTCATGTGTTTCGACAACGGAAGTATTTTACATAACATTATAAGGACACATTTTGATAAGTTGTATGTCGTGGTTCCGGTTCCTTGAAACTTACTTGTTACTATATTTATCACTAGCTACGCCCCGTGGTTTCACTTGTTCTTTTTTATAAGGGGACGAACAAGCAGTAGGAGCTATTTCCGTGCCTATCGACGCCCATAGACATTCGCACAGAGGCGATAGATAGATTGATGTGAAATACTCCTGAGTGTCGGTGGCGTGTGAGCGAGAGACTTCTCCTCGGTTAGGTTGTAGCGTGGCACTACCTCTTACTTTAGTAAGTGTGAACGTTGTTTTGTAGGATGGTATAAATAATTAGTATGGTCATATATAGCTTATATCTTCTATACATGTAATAAAACAGTAAAATCTATGTGTGGGGGAGTGGTGTGTATTGGGGGCTATGTTAAAATAGTAGTAGAATACTTTTCAATATTTTTCAATTTTTAGTTTGTTTATTTGTCCGTTCGTCTGTTTGTCAGGGTAATCTCCGAAACTACGAGACGGATTCTAATGAAACTTTTTATAGTGTCTTTGTCAACATCTAGAATACTTCCAATACGGGAAAATCGCTCATTCCTACAGGAAATAAAGTAATTATACTTTGCCCGACGGATTTCAAAATTTAAAAGAATTACAATATAGAATACATTACGCGAACGAAGTTGCGGGTGGTGCCCGCAACTCCGCTAGTTCCTCAATAAATGAACTATCCAACACTGGCCATGAGTTCTCGATACTAGCTGATCCAAACAAGTTCTTCAGCTGCATAATATTCGAACAGAAGAATAGACGTATGAAATCAAAGAAATGAGTGAAATATATTTTATGGTGCACGTACAAACTAAAAGTACAAAGAAATAAATATGACTTACATTAATTAACATTTAAATATATGCACAACGGACAGAATTATTAGTTACCGAGCAATATCTGTCAGACAACCTTTGTGTGTATGAAAGAAAGAGCAGTCAAAGCTAAGGACGTAGACAAGCGACATTAAAAACAATGAAACAAAAACAAACAGCAAACAATAGCACAAACAAAACATTTAAATAAAATTGTTTTAACGGATTTTATATCTGTTTATTTACGTATTTTACAATCTCGACGTTTCGGAAGCTTATCTTATTAATATTATATATCTCTTATGTATCTTATTAATATAGATGGAGAGAGGGCGCTGCTCCTTACGTAAACAGTTAGCTCCGTAATAAAAATTAATTAAAAATACAAATACAGTATAATTGTTAATGTAAACCATAAAGAAGTGTAGTAGAGTATGTAATACGTGTGTGAAAGTGTTATCCTAACTAAATATTGACTAATATAGAAAATATTAAACAATTTAAATGTGACAGAAAAAGTGGAAAATAACAAGTGAAAAGTAAACAAAACACAACACTAAACTATATAACGTAGAAAAATAATATTATTTTAACACCTAACAGTGAAAAAGTGATACATATTACCGAAAAAAACAATATGTGAAAAATAAAACTAAAATTTCAATTTGAAGGTAACAAACTGGCGCCACAATAATATTGATCAAACAGTATAATAGCGCCATCTCTTAAAACATCCTAATATTACTACACCAACAGCAAACTACACAAGACGATAAGTTTCTGATTATCACCGAAAGATGGCGAAACTATGCCCTGGTTGCCGTCAGAAAATTCTTAATAAAAATTTTCTTACCTGCTCTATATATAAAGAACACTACGATCTTGAATGTGCAAATGTTCCTATGCAAACATTTATAACATTGATGACTAAAGAAGAAAAAAAATACTGGGAATGCCAAACATGCCGCTGTAGTATGCCGAAATCTGATAACACCGACACCCCCATACGTGCTCATCAGTCAGAAAATAAATTCCACACTCCATCCTAAACCTCACCAAAAAATAATACAACATTAAGGAGGAAAAATACAAGAAACAACACACTGGCCTTTGACGATGACATATTAAGTATTATGGACGACACATTAAACTCAGATTGTATACCGAAAACACATCAAACATATGGCTGCACTTCAAAATTACCATTAAATTTCGAATACCTAGAAAAATTATTGGATGAAAAATTTGAAACCAGCAAAAAAGAGATATTATTAGAAATAAAAAACTTAATAAACGAGGAAGTAACAAAAACAATACATAACCTAAGAACTGAAATGTTACAAAGCATAAAAACCATAACATTAGAACAGGAAAGTACATACAAAAATATTCAAGATATTTATAAACAAATAAAGAACCTAGAAACTGAAAATACTAAATTAAAATCCGAAATAGAACATATAAAAAATATAACTACAGTAGAGGCCAATGAAACGAAGATGTCGGCAAAGGAAACGCTCTCAGAGCCCCATTTAAAAAAAATTGTCATCTTCGGCTTACACGAACATCGACATGAGACGGAAAGTGAACTATACGATCGAATAATAGCAATGTTCTATGATTTAGTCAACATTGATCTTACTGACTACATTGAAGCTATTTCAAGGATAGGAAGACATAAAAATAATAAAAGACCTGTATCTCTAGAGTTGTTAAGCAAAAGAATGACTCGCCACCTACTTCTAAATAGACATTTACTTCACAACTCTGGATTAGCAATAGCTGAATTTCTTGATAAAGACTCTCTTCGCGAGAGACAAAAACTCAGAAAAATCCTTATAGAAGCAAGACAGAAAGGTTGCCACGCTATAATACAAAACAATAGACTAATAATAAATGGAAGAGAATACAATGGAACCAGTGATGAAAACCAGATTACCAATATTAGTATGAACCACTCTACGCAGACCGATAATATTTTCTCTTCTTATAACTCACCCCAAAATAATATAAGTTCTATATCTACATCCCTTAAAAATAAGACATTTCGCTAGTAACTTTGAAATTGTTTACCAAAATATATGTAGCATAAAAAACAAAACACACTTACTACAATCAATTATAGAAGATAGAAAAACTATTAATGCATTTGCCCTTACTGAAACATGGATCACGCAAGCTAAAATAGATTTACTAGTTTTGGATGGATTTACACTGGCATCGTCGTATTGCAGACAGGACTATGTAGGAGGAGGCGTGTGTATATTACTTAAGGAAAATGTTCAGTATACTGAACGCAGAGATATATTAGACCTGACGGTTGAGTTTATATTTGAGACAAGTGCAATAGAAATAGTCCAACAAAATCTAGTCATTATAGTTATATACTGGCCACAAAAAAATAGGAGTCCAGATATATTTTATAGTTCATTCGAAAAACTTTTAAATATGTTAATTTTGAAAGATAGTAAAAAAGATATAATCATAGGAGGCGACTTCAATATCAACATCTTAGAAAATTCACAAGCTACTCTAACTCTGCTAAACCTAATGAAGAGCTTTAACTTTCACCAACAAATAAAAGAACCAACCCGAATAACTAATACTAGCGCCACATGTATGGATTTAATTTTCACAAATTTTGACACAAAGGAAACTAAAATAACTTTACATGAATATGGAATTTCAGATCACAAAGGAATATTATTAAGTAAATAATACATATCGCCGAAAGAGAGGAATACATGGTATATAAATAAAAGAACCTTCAGTGAAAAAAACACTGTACATTTTATAGCAGAACTAGGGCAAGTAGATTGGGAAACCATTATCACTAACAATAACAACATAAACAGTAACTACGAAGCATTCCATAACACAATACATCAAATACTAAATATATGTTTTCCTAAAACTCGAATAAAGATTAAAAATAAACCAAAAACCACATGGTTAACAGCTGGACTAAAATCATCTTGTAAACATAAACGATTATTAAAAACATTTATTACACTAAATGACAACCCTATTCTAAAATCCTACTACAAAAAATACGAGAACATTCTAAAAAAATGTGTTAATAAATCAAAAAGACTTCATTACATACAACAAATAAATAAAAGTACCAATATAGCAAAAACAATGTGGCAAATCATAAAAGAGCGTACTAATAAAACAACTAAAAAGTCTAAAAATAATATAAAATTAAAGATTAATAATAAAATCATAGATGACCCCAACTTACTAGCTAATATGTTTAATGAGTTTTTTGTAAAGGTTGGAGGTAGACCTGGCACTCAACCAGGTCGCCCAGTCTTAACACGCTCAGAGAATTCTATATACATTGAACCAGTAGACCCCCTGGAAATCTTTCATATAATATCCAATCTTAAAAACAAACAAAGTTTTGGTCATGATGAACTTCCACTCACACTAATTGAAAAATGCGCTAAACAACTCGTGTTGCCACTCACTTACCTTATAAATCAGTCGTTCTCGGAGGGCAT
>LUGF01025129.1:9813-20367 GCA_001625245.1 Calycopis cecrops
TGAATATTTTGATGCACCAGGTTTAGATTAGATTTTGTATTATTATTTTTGCACATTGAGGTAGGGCACTTATTTACTTTTGAGTTTTTACAATTCATTATATTCAAGTTGCCGGAGATGTTATCAGCAAACTGGACATAAACATTAAACAGCGGATATTACCAGCATACTGAGACATAATCATTAAGCATCTGTTACCAGCATGCTAAACAAAAACCAGACAAATATACACTAGATTACTTATTAAGAGATATGCACCCTCTGTGGTCTCGGATGACCACAGATAATTATATGTATATAAGAATAGCCTGTACGATGGTCGCTCCATCGTCATCGCTCATCCATTAAGACAAAAAGTTGAAACCAGCATGCTGATTACGCACTGTATACATTACGAGTACACTCTGTATCATCTAGCATTGCGGGTTTGAAATTGCTTATTTTAAGTTTAAGTGATTTTTTTGAGAAAATTATTGGATAACTCCAATAGATGCATAATACACTCCCTTACTAGTTTTTTTACTAACGATAACTTGTTACAATTTTGTAATCAAACTACGTTGCTTCCTCCATATAAAACGGGCTAGGAGAAAGTAACAATTTGTGCACTGTTTGAGTCCTCAATATGATATTGACTGATCAAGAAGTGACAATACATTTTATCAACTATATCTTTCTTTATTGTAATATTAATCAAATGCTAAGTAAAGACAGGATGTAACTTTTGAGCAAAGTAAAAAAAAACACGCTTTATCCCGCAGGTTTACTTACAATATTGATAAACTTAATGTTAGATCAAAAAACCGTTTTCATACAGAACACGGTACGTTTCGAACATACATATTGAGATTATTATAGCAGTAGTTGTATATATTGTGTGATAATTTCAGTGCCTTTGTTTTATATATTGCTTATTTATGATTACTAGGGTTAGGTGGTCGAATTTCGACCAATATGTATAGATATGAAATACGCAGTGAGTTTGAATTGACATTTTTCAGATCGATTCGATCGACCTTTTAGTGATCGGACCTACATTAGATACCCTCACAAAAAGTCGTGGCCCTCCTTCCTACCTCCCGAAACTCGAAGTCTCAAAACGTGCCTACTGGCGACTTCTACACTGCAGAATTATTTCGTACGATTAGACGTGTACCATTAAGAGAAGGTGAAAGAAGAAGACTTATACCTGCTGTGTGGATGTTTGTGGGTTTCAGTAGCCACCTAAACGCTGATGACGAAGAAAATAAATGGCTGCGTATTGTTATTTATATTCTACTCATACATTCCATTATGGACCAACATATTGTATAAATATGTACTAAGTAATTAGGTTAAATGTTAAGTTTAAATGTAGTGAGCAGTTTTATCAACGCACAAGTGTTATACATATTTGTTTATAGATGTATTATAATCATAATTAGAATCCATTTTCGTAGCTATTTGAAAATACATATATATGTTTGTAATATGTATTACCAACTTTAGTTGGTAGCTATTTATCATTTATCATATTTTCTATATGGATGGTGGGCATCCATATTTATACCATGGGATATTATGTTAATATGTGATTAAGTAAAATAAGTAAAATAAAATTGTTATTAATGGATCTATAGTGTAAAGTGGTTGTGTATGTGTAATACACAGGCGTACGGGGGCACACGCCACCAGTTAGCGCCACTTCGGGCAGATGTATTATGTCATTTTTTTGTCAAAATTGTGGCCTGTCAGAGTTAAAAGAGAAAGAATGTATATAAAGTTTTGGTTACCGCCGGCTTGGAATCTATTCCCAAGGGAAGCCTCTGTTTACAGGATAAGTATTTTAAATAACTAAATCGATCAAATCAGTTGGGTAGTCTTTGAGGTTTTTTAAAACTTCTAAAACGTGGGCCTTGCTAAATAACTAGACAAAGCGCTACTATTATTCAATGCATTTTTATTATTACGCATACGACTTTCGCATTTATAATATAGTTTTTACCATTTTATCCTCGTAGTACTATTATACTATATATACCGACTAATATAAAAAGCTATTTTATATATTACACTTTGGGTTTCAGTGACTCAAATGCTGTGACTGTGAGCAGTAACAAAAGTACTCACTGAACAGCTAATGAAAATGTGTAGTGTTATGTATTAATTATTAGTATTATGATTCAAATACATTTATTTTTATTTATTTATTTAATTTGGAATACCTACAGTTATGTATTTGACATTATTACAATTTTAAATTTTACATTGTTCATCAGACTCTGATGCATGTGCCAATAACTGGCTTACACAGCATTCATGTGACATATACATGATATTCTAAATTATTAAATATAAGCTATATTAAGAAGATAAATTAAAATTGAAATGATAAATTAGAATACAAATATTTGACTGATTTGACTTGATTTAGTAAATTAAATTAATTAATTAAATTAAATCAAATTATTTTATTTTTAACATAGATTAAATATTATTCAATCATTATATTAATAACAAAGAAAAAATGCTAATAATAATGATGTCAGTTATTAATTATATCAAATATACAATAATAATATTAATAATAAGGATGTGAGTTATTAATTATATTAATAGAAACAACAGAAAAGGAGAAAAGAAAATGTGAGCGTATACGATCAGGTAGAATTATGGAATGATTTCAGCACTAAACCCCTGAATTTATTTATGTTGTTATTAAAAATGTCGATGTCATTGTTTTTTTGTTCCAATTGTGATGTATTGCTTGCATATTCGAATAACAGGCGATCCTAGGTTAGTACAAGGAGTAATAAAAAAGTCCTACCTAGCCTCAAAAAATTAATGACATTTGAATTACGCCATGTTTCAGTAAAAATAACAATTTTAAAATAATGATGTTTTCATATACTGTGTTAGTATTTGTTATTATACCTCTTATATTTTGGTAATAGATATCGAATCTTATTATGGTAATTATCTACAATCATTGATGGGGTATATTATAGTTAAACAATTTTTTAGACTTTCGGGACCACGGATTAGTATCGCTGTAGTGGTCTCCTTCTTAGCTTTTAAGCGTGCAGCAGCATGGAGCGGTTTATTTTGTGGTGTCAAATGCTCTGATACAAAAATAGGAGCTTGCGGTCTACCATATATGTTTGTGGTGATAGTATCGCCGCTATGTACTGAAACCTGCTTATGAATTGAATAGAGCCCATTATATTAACTTGTAGTATATATTTTGTATATTAAGTGTTTATGAAATGTTTGAAATTAAATGAAATGAAAAAGTTTTTATTCAGAATACAATTACAGAAATTACTTTTTGAACGTCAACAATTTAATCAACAAATGAGTTTACAAATGAAATATAACGTCATATTTTTTTGTTATCTACTGTATACTTAAGTTACGATGTATTTATTTTATGCCACGAAATAAACGAGGGAATGAAATGAAAAGGTCTTTTAATTCCTAACGACGATGAAAAGGTAGTGCTGATATGAGCGAAGTTGTTGCATTTTTTGTAGCATATGAGGATAAACGCTCAGGAGCCCTTTGATGATTGTCAACGCCCATAGACATCCGCATAAGTATTACGCAGGTGCGTTTCCATTCTTTCTCCACTCCAATGGCCTGAGCACAATCCACATACTTGCTACGAGGCGCTATCCTGAGCGACGTGATCTCCCCGGTCCGTCATGCCGAATTCGGCTGCAAGTGTAGTTACTCATTGTGCCTTTCTTCTTCTGCCAAAATGAACATGAAGGTCAATAATGTGATAAAAGTTGTGTTAGAACATTCGTGATAATAATAATAATAACAAACCTGATATGTAACAGATCATCCAGGGCTTAATGAGTTCTTTACGGCTAGGAATGGGCTATTTTCCAAGTTTTCAAAAACCACTCCAGAATGTTTATCAGTTATCAATGAACTTATACATTTTTTTATTCTTTATTCTGATAAGTATTTACTTTCAAATTTTAAATTCAAAATTCAAAATTTTAAAGACCCTCGAAAACGCTTCTTTAAGCAAAATGGCGTCCTGTGACGTAGATATTCTGTATCCTAAATGTCAAGTAGTGAATGACTTATGTATGTGACTTATTTCATATGTAGCATTTGTTTATTTTGTATTATCTTTATAATAACAAACATTTGTACCAAGTATCAACATTTAACAGTGACCATAATATTAAAATTATGAACTACAACTCTTTGACAAATGATAATTGACAACTTAGTTACTACCGGTTACTACTCATATTACGGTACCCGGGGCTACCATAGAGCTCACGCAATACTGACGTCATAATCAATTATTTCAAGTCGTTTCGTATCACGTGACTCATGAATAAAAATACGTATTTTTTAAAATAGATTTTAAAATAAAATATTGATTATTTACTAATTATTTCACTACATAATGACTTCATAAATCATATTAATTAAAGATTAGGTACATTCAATAAGCTTATATTTTTAAAAATACTGGAAAATAGCCCATTCTGATAATTTTCAAATTCAACTCAATAGCGCGCCTGATAAGTGCGATCCATATCTGCTGCTTTATGTGGATCTGATAGGGAATAAGCTTCTAGACACGCTAACTAGTTCTAGACACGCTAATATGTCAACTTGTCATTGTCATTGTCTTTTGATTAGTGTTTTGTTAGTACTTAATTCGTAAAATGATCACTAGGATGGCGAAAGTGCTGCCTCTATGTTTCGTGCACGTTCTCTATTAAACACTTCAGTGAAGGCAATTTGAGTGAGTATAATAATATCCCAGACCAATTTTGTTCTTGTGAGTACAGCTTGGAGACCTAGTATGTTCTTAGACATGCTTCTAATGTATGGATAAAGAATTTTAAGCGAGTGATTGAGTGTGATATTATTAGGGGGACTTCAGTTGTCCAAGTCACATGTGAAAGAGTCCGACACAGAGACAGAATCTATGTATTTATATTATATTTGTCGGGAATGGCGGTACCGTGGCGGTTCCGCACATTGCCATCTAGCGGCGATGGATAGAGTTAGTGTTAAAATGCACCAGTATGACGTAACCGATAGGTAATTCGTGCGTGCGACTCGATATTCACTTGACTGTTGGCGATAGGCCGGTATTTAAATCCGACAGTCGTACTGTTTGGACCAGGGGGGAGACAGTGTCATACTTACTATAATAATAGGTACAAATTTTTCGCTGCGAAATTAGCACCATCGCTTATCATACCGCGTAAACTTATAAGCACGTAGTACCTAATTGAGCTACAGATGGCGCTTTAGCTTAATCGATACTTGCAAAATTTATAATTAAAAAATAAGTATTATAAAGTTTTAATTTTTAAAATAAGTAAGTATAGTACGCTTATTTCGATATTTATGTAAATTCAACATTATTTTCAATATTTCGGCAAGTTTAATAAAAATTTTTTGGCATGGCAAGAACGTAGAAGACAAATTATTTAAAATCACAGATCACTACAAAATGGCTTTTATTTTCGGCCTTTACGCAAGTCTGTAGTTTTCTTCCATTTTGCATGTTTTTTGTGGTTTCTCGGTTTGGTTAAAAGAATCATGAGCAACATTCGGATAAATTTACGAAAACTATATATTTACGTAAATATAAATTAATTTATTATAATAATTAGAATAGATTTACGTAAATTACGATTTTTTTAATGGATTCTATCGAGTTTGATATAAATATCCACTTGGAGAATATGACAGAAATTTTATTGTAATTCTGTACAAGTGAATATTTATACCTAGGTATAGGTATAGCTTTTGGGGTTAGTTCAGCGGATATGATATCGTCTATCGATGGCGACAGATGGTGACAACGTTCAATAAAGATGTCAAAAATTCTTTTGATTGGTCTCTCTATTCCTTGTATATAACTGTACTCTATGGTTCAGACACTTAAACAGTTTGTAGGGAGTCAAGAATTGCACGTTGAGTTAAAACAGAGCCGATGAGCAAACCACCGTTGCATCTCCCGTAATTCGCTCCGTATACCGAGATATAGTGACGAGCACGGGTGGTTGGTTACCCACCAACCACCCGTGTTCTTAGATAGCAATAAAAATGTGTTGCATTAATAAAAAGTGCTTAAAGTGTATATTTTGTTGTTATTCTGCTCGATTACCCATATACGCCCACATCTTTAGTTTTAAACTGGTACCGTCACCCCTCTGTGATTGCTCAATAGAAGGCGACGAACATGAACAAACCGCACACCACATCCTATGGGAGTGTAGTCTTTGGCAAGCTGAGAGAAATGTTATGCTTGGTAACCTCGTGGTCAATTTAGGGAACTTTAGTGCGTACAAACTATTTTGTTATAAATATTACTGGCAGCAAATAAATATAACTCAATCATAATAATATCCCTGTTAACAACAAAGTAACATAAGGCGTAATCCATATCAATTCATTTATTTATATTTCCGTGGTGCGTAGTAGCCGGCTGCTCTCTCTACTTCTTGGCTTATTTAAGTCATTGCAATCTTGTACTGTCTCCCGCTTTGATTAGGGAGGGAAATAGGGTATTCGACCATTTTTAGATTTTTTTATTTTATACTCTATTTTTTTTTATGATATAGGAGGGCAAACGAGCAGCCGGAGCCATTTTCATGACAACCGACGCCCACAAACATCCGCATAGAGGCTATACAGATGCCCTGCCTTCCTTTCTCCTCCCACCTCCACTCTATGACTTGTTAAACACGTTACATAAATATTTCCAGGAAATAAGCAGTATTAACAACAAAAAAACCGGCCAAGTGCGAGTCCGACTCGCACACCGCGGGTTCCGTATGAATGGGAAGAACAATCCAAACGTAATGCATGGTTTTCAATTATTGTAACTTTACGCCTGCCGTTGAAGTTGTCAAAAATCACACTTCTAAGTTAACGCAATAAAAAGTTATAGCCAATTATGCACGTATGCAATTATGCATATGTATGAAAACGTACTTTGTCGTTGTTGTTATAAACCAAAAATTATCGGGTACTTCCCGTTGACCTGGAGTTGTGAAATTTGGCAAGAAGTAAGAACATAAAGCACATATATAGGAATAAATCTGAAAACTAGTAAATTATATGTAGATCATTGGAAAAATCATTATCAACTTATAACTGTAATTCGCCTACTAAATGTGTGTGTCCTATATATGTGCTAAAGTTCTTACTTCTTGCCAAATTTCACAACTCCAGGTCAACCGGACGTACCCGATAATTTTTGGTTTTCGACAAAGTACGTTTTAATACATTTGTGCATAATTGGCTATAACTTTTTATTGCGTTAACTTAGAAGTGTGATTTTTGACAACTTAAACGGCAGGCGTAAAGTTACAATAATTGAATACCATGCATTACGTTTGGATTGTTCTTCCCATTCATACGCATCAAGGCATCAAGACGTAACTGACCTCCGTATTTGACAAAAATTTCAGCTTAATCCCTTCACGCGTTTTAGAAAAAAAAGGTCTTGACAGACGTACAGACAGACGGACAACAAAGCGATCCTATAAGGGTTCCGTTTTTTCTCTTTGAGATACGGAACGCTAAAAATAATGTTAAGGTTTGAGTTATTACACTCGCGCCTAAATCTACGGACAAAAGTGTAAACACTAGGCAGTTCGGCTAGAGTTTACTTGCCCGTGACGTCATCTGAGTTTGAATCGGTCACAAAACGTTTCTGACGTTGACAAATAATTGCTACTTTATTTCACCAATTTTACAATAAATACGAGTATGCATTTTTTATATAAAATATACTTGTATACGGTTTATTATTATCTTATTTAACATGATGACTATAATTCTTAGTATATAATAATATATATAATAAATCTGCTTACTATAAGTATGTATAATGTTAACAATAAAATTCATAACCCAAAATTATTGTGGAAAAATATTAAAACATGCATTTTACCTAAAAAAAGTATTGATCTGCCATGTCAATTCAATGATCCAAATATAATAAATAATCATTTCATAAATATTCCTAGTTTAGCGTTTATTACGTTACTTGATGTGACTGACAACATTCTACAGGCACAAGACCAGGGCATGTAAACCATCCTAATACTGCTTGATTTCTCAAGGGCTTTTGAATCTTTAAATATAGATGTTCTTCTGTCCAAACTCAAATATTATGGTTTTGACAAAAACACAATACAATGGTTTAATAGTTATCTCAGTAATCACTGCCAGTATGTGAAGATAACCAGCCAAGATGATTCTGTACTTCTTTCTGATAGGGTTATATGCAAAGGCGTCCCGCAGGGCTCTATTTTGTGACCTATTTTATTCTTGCTTTATGCATCAGACATGAGAAACCACATATTGAACTGTAAGTATCACTTTTATGCAGACGACACACAAGTTTATATTTCCTGTAAGGCATCTGATATAAATATAACAATTAACAAATTAAATGATGACCTTGACCGAATAGTGCTGTGGCCTAGGAAGAATAGCCTTCTTCTGGATCCTACTAAGTCAAAGTATATGATTTGGGTTTAAGAAATTTATTTCTCAAAAGAATTACAATTCACTTACATGAGAAACAACATTTAACACATTCGTTATTTTACCACAAAGCGTGCGGTGGAACTTATTACTTTATAACAAAGATTTTGAATTTTAACGTACATAAATTATAACTATAAAAAAAAATTGTGGGTATCTTAAAAATTATAAAAATCAAACACAGAATGACATAAATCTTATGTTACTAGAAACGACACGGAGTTATTCTTAAATTTTTGGAAAAGTTATGTGCAATCTACTTGTGATTCATGCAATAAAATAAATATGGTTACTTTAAGATTCATTGATACTTTTTTTTTTATTAAATAGTATTTGATTTTTTTTAGGTTTTGTTTTATTTCTTCCTAGTTGGCGCATAATATTCTGCGTATGTTTGAACTTTTATACATAAAATATATACACATATACGCGTACATAGACACACATAATACACGTAACTTACATATAGTACATAAGTAGGTACACCATTTGCACACACATACACCATACACATATTAATACCTATACAATATATACTTAATGAACTTTTAAAAATAAGTTTTTTTGTTTTTTTTTTTTTACTTAATTATCAAATTATATTTATGTCAGAGAGATTATATGGCACTTAAGTAATGTTTTAAATTTAGCTGTTGTTTCTAGTCCGGTCAATATAGACATTTGAAATAACAAAAATTCCCGGAAAGCCAAATTTTGGCGGAGACCTATAGTTTGCCATTACAAATCAAGTTTTAAAAGTCCCCATCGATCCTATGTGTGCTTAAAAAGTTATTCGAGGTCAAAGGTCAAAATTTGTGTTCTTTTGGATTTTGTTTGAAAACGGTAAGTTTTATCAAAAAAAACTTTAAAGCAAAGTTGTAGATCTTAAAATTATCTACAAAAATGATATCAATGATTTTTTCCTAACAGTTACCATTCCATAGCCGGGATAACGTAGCCACACGCTTATTAATTGGACCGCTAGCAAACGTCCCGCTAGGATAGCAGGATTCAGGAAAATTGCTATTAATTAAGGCTTAGTCCTCAGGATATAGCCCATTAAAAAAATATTGATGAAATTAAATATTGTGTTAATCATTAGTGTGTGTAATATGACCCGATAAATCTGTGTTGGCACTTTGATAGCGCGATGTAATCTGGGGACAACGTCATCTGTTGAGAGGCGTGGTACTAATGCACTATTTTATAAAATTCAGAGAGATTTTGTGTTGATATTTCAATCCTCTCTCTAGGCAGTTTAAAGTCGCGTATTTGCTCAGGCTTGCGACATAACTGGCGTGCGTGTCACCCTTTACAATTCAAATATTATATTTTTTTTTTATTTATTTATTTAATTCACCAGGCAACAAAAACGCCCACATTGTTAGTAATGAACTTAAAACTATGTTAGTAAATATTAACAATTGGGTACATATTGCCATCATTATAATTTACTATTTATTAAGACTTGACTGTTCCCACATGAACTTCGTGTACCAACCTACAGTGATTCAGGTAGAAGCAGTCAAGTCTGTCGGCCAACATAGCCAGCACGGGGTGGGGGCTGGCCCACACCCTGCAGAGCAACGAGGCGCAACTCTTGCGGATGGTCGCAAAGAAACAATCCACCCGCGCCTCCGCGAACATCCCCGACGCGCTGCAGAAACGGGGCAGCCCCATCAACACCCGGAACGCGTTATTATATTGGACGCGGAGGGAGTTATATGCTCCCTGAGTAAAACTCGCCCACAGGCTACTCGTGTAAAAGGACATGCAATAAGCTTTAAATAAGGTCACTTTTACATGCTTAGAGCAGCGAGCAAACCTGCGAGCGAGCATATTCGCTCTAACAGATAACGCTCTCCGCTCCCTCTCAATATCAGCACAATCTTTGAGGCTGGCAGTTACATCTGCTCAGGTAAGTACCCGTGCCGCACACACAAGGAAAACAACAACCCAAGGACCCTCGGCATATGCGGACCAGCGTAGCGGAGATGTTCGACACTAAGGTTGTCGTGACCAGGCGAC
>LUGF01025129.1:20731-30856 GCA_001625245.1 Calycopis cecrops
TTTGCGCGTCATGCAGACTTTTTGTGCGCCGCAGACTCGATCGCACAAAAAGTGTGTCGTCTGCGCTGCGCCTTATACTTCAGGTATCGTATTCTGACAGTTCAAGGTTGCAACATAATCTCACTTTTACTAAACCTCCATTATCTCAGCTCTTAGATTGTCAAAAACCTATAGAAATTCTTGCGAAGGACTAGTAACTTGAAACCTTTTATATTATGGCTCGAATGAGCGGAGCATGTCGCGTCAGGGGTCGCGCGACGAATCCCACCTAGATCATGGATGTTCATCTATGTATTTATATTTATTTCTTCTTAAATTAATGTTTATCTGTATGTCATCGATGAAATCAAAAACTACTGGACCGATTATTATGAAAATTGGTATATTTTTACGTGTATTTTTCCACTCCGCCAGTTATTGGCAATAGCAATTTCCATTGTATACCACACGGTACATACCAATGTTTGGACTAAAAAGAAAGCTAATAATTGACAGTGATGCCCATAAAAGGTTAATGTAACAATGAAAAAAGACAAGGGTGGATAGGCGGAACAAAGAGCAGCAGCTGGGAGGTCCTCCACCCGTCCCTCTTAACCAGCAGATGGCGCCGAGGAACAGGACGACTGGCGGATAAATCGGTAGCGTGCTCCTTCGGAGTATTGGGGCCAGGGTTCTGGATGGGATCCTGACCCCATTGTTAGGTTCCGACGTTGTAGTAGGGACTGTTCAGAGGCGGCCGGTCAGTCCCTAGAGAGGAAAAGTCTGACCTTATGGCCGTGGCCAGTCTGGAAAGTTACAGACACAGGACAGGCAGAAGGTTCTTCATATCAATTTCTTGCCCCACTGTTGATCCCCAACACGCTCGCCAACCGTGGAGATTATAGCAATACCCCCCGTCATGAGTAGCTGCGTTAGGCATGGTCCCCAGTCTCTGGCAGCTCTGCTATCCCGAGTCTACGGCAGCGGACTCGGTAACAGCGGAGCAAGTGCTAAGAATCCCCGAATAGGATCGGGCTACCATCTCACGAATCTGACCCTGGTAATACACAACTGTCGCACGCTCAGTTCCGACGAAAAGATCCTGGAATTGGAAGAGTGTTTGAACAAGTTGCGGTGGGACGTTATAGGCTCGATAATCTTAAAGTCCGCAAATTTCTTCTACCACCGGGAAGGTGACGCCCTCTCCCAGGGCGGTGTTGGGCTCTTCGTCCGAAAGCCGCTCGTCAATAACTTGGAAGTGATTGGAACTGTGTCAACAAGAGTGGCGTACTTGTTGCTCAGAATTATCTAAAAGTGTTTGCTCAGGGTCTCTGACACCAAAAAAATAATGTCACATTTGTACTTCATCTACTGTCTCTTTTTCTTTCCGATGATTAAAGCTCAATTTGAATATCTCACTTCCACTCTTTGTATTTCTTTCACGAAGTAAAAACAATTCTAAATCTATGATCATAACAGGTATTTTATATATTATTTCATGTTACCCTTGGAAACATAGTTATATCGACAGCCTCGTGGTCTAGTGGTAAGTGTGTTCAACCACAGACGTGAGGTCCCGGGTCGGACCAAAAATTGTTATTGGGATTTTTCAATTTCTAATCTGTTATTAGGGGAGGAGAAGGAGTCCAGAGTCAGGAAGTTGGCGGTGTTACACCCCCGTGCCTCGGAGAGCACGTTAAGCAGTCGGTTCTGATTTCTCACCGGTCGTTTTGGATTGCCATCCCATCTGAACATGAGGGAATAGAGAGCGCACTTGTGTCTGTGCTCATACTTGTGCACTTTAATATGTCTGAGATGGCTCGTCACTATATACACGGCTGCCGTAGACGAAATCGGCTAGCACGACATTATTATTATTATTTTTAGTTATATCTAGCTCTTACTATACAGTAAAGACTAGAAAATATACGTAGAAAAGCGGTAGAAAAAATGTGTGAAATGTACATTTTTTAACAAATACTTCAAAGAACCAGATTTGCTGTGTCTGTTTTACATTGTGATTCATAATTATTTTCATATGAACACTCTGTTGGCGAGTTGTCTTTGCCATCACTTGACAGTACCAGATAAATTGTTTACGGTAACTCTTAGTTTTCCTACCGTACATACATTCTTCCACATTTGGAATGTAAATCTATTTTGTTAATCAATGTGTTTACTAGATTTTAGATTAATTCTGCAGAGAGTACAGAAAAGATATTTTGTACAATAAGTCGTCACTCTTCTATTAATATATATGTATAGCGCATAGGGGCTCCCAGATAGTCTTCGCTGCTTGCTGTGCGAATCGGGCAAAGCCTAACATCATCAGTTGAATAAAGTCAAATTAATCGAGGTCGCACCTGAAGAGACTAAATTAACTAAATTAATAAAAAAATCCCATTTCACCACCGCTTGTGGCATTGATATACCATCAAGATGCCCTGTTGCTTATCAGACCCGGGCAACTTATCAATGACGATGTTGAAGGCACTCGCGCTGTTTAAGTTGAGAAGGAAGCTTCTGATGAGTTCGAATTGTCAACTTTCTTCAAATTATACGGATACTTCTGCGTTCTTACAGCGTCATATATTGCGTAATATACTCAGCCGGCTGTATGCTAATCTCAAGGAAGGTCCATCTTGTAGTTATGTGTAGTTAGTCACGTGTAGTGTAGTCTTGTGTAGTTCATTAAAAGATGATAATTTTGGCAGCAATTAAATAAAGTTGATTTTAAATATAATAAACTTTTTCATCTCTTTTAAACAATATACAACTTTTTCGATATCAAATAGCTATCAAACAGTTCTGTGTGTGACAATACGTGCTTAATTAATTATCTGAGCGCGTATTATACAATTAGTAAGCACTTAACATCAGGAACGCGCATCAAATTAATTAATTTACGTGTCATAACTCTTGGCGGGAGCGTTTGCACTCAACCACCAAATCACAGTTGAGCGACCGGTGATAGCGGTTGTCAGAAAAAACTTAGTTGTTATCATAAATGTAGAACAAATAAACTGAACTAAACTTTGATATTGTTGCATGTATGTCCAGCTACCGAGCGCGAGTTTTCGAGATTGTGTGGTAATGTATAAGAGTGTTTGTAGGATAGGATAGGATATATGACGACCAGGCTGGCGCAATGGTACAAGGCTCGGATAAGTGGAGCATGTTGCGCCAGGGGTCACGGGTTCGAATCCCGCCTTGGTCATGGATATATATATATATTATATGGATTTTATATGTGTATTTCTATAATAAAAATCTTAAATCTATAAAATTTAAGACATATTAAAAATATTCCGTTGTCTAGTACCCGTAACACAAGTCCTTACGGTACTTAGCACGGGGCTAGGCTAACGCGGTGTGTACAGTCGGCAGATATTTATTTATTATAGGATTTTTAATGTTAAATTACAATCACGAGACAGGCAGGACATTGACAATGTCACACTCCTGTGGCCATTAGTATGCCAAACGTTAATTGTTTATATGTAGTAGTAGGTCAATTATTTGGAATACGATAAATAATTTTTCGACTACAGTTTGTGTGGACTTAATAATTATTGTTACATATACCGAAAGTAAATAAACTTTACGCAAAACTAATTACTTGTTTCGTATGTAACAGAGAGTTTGAATAACAATGACGACACATTCGCTTAGTTTTCATTCGAATGGCGGTTAAAACTGACGGACACACATTACTATTTAACCCACTTAGCCGCCTGCAAGCTGAAATAAGTACTATTATACCTTTTATTACCTCTCCAATAGTATTTATTACACATATACAATATTGAAAAATAGAAACACTATGAATATAAAATATATTAGATATCCAAGTGGATACTTATGGTAACAATATCGCAATATCGTCAGCTTTCTCCGCCTCCTACGGTTGTATCAATACATCCTGTCGTGGACTCACAATACAATTCATCACTGCAGTTTTGAAATAAAACTTCACGTGTATAGTTATACATGTCACGTTAACAGAATAGTGAGTCTCTTGAAACTTGTCTTGAAAAAGTAGCCACAGCGAATGCGAGCAGCAGGGACTAGTCTGTTATGTTATTAGCAGCGACAGATTAGGATTGATGATGATGAACTAGAGAATAACGAGAAATTTGGAGGATATTTTCGTTGACTCACTGCAAGAACTTATTAATTGACCTTTGAAAAATCAACTATAATATTAGAGTAGTATTAAATTGCTTTTCAAAGTGTTGTAAATGTCATTTAATGAGTTCTTGCAGAAAGCCGAAGTTTTATATTTTCATTTCAAACATAGGAGCTTTGTACTGTACTGTCACAACTTTACAGAACGCCCTTTGACATGAAAGCTTTCTGGGAAACTTGAACAAAAGACTTTGCTATATCCAGACCGCCCACCAGGACCTGAGGTAAGTAAAGTTAAAAGGCAGCACCTGAGTGCTGACAGAAGTGTGGGCAGTTGCTTCTTTTGTGATATTTTTAAACAATGCAAAGCTTTATTTTTATATAAATAAACGAAAAGCAATATAAGCGAAGTAAGACAGAATAAAATTAAGTAGAAAATATAGGTGCTACACGGACGCGGTAAGTTGGGCCCTGGCAGGAATGCTAAGAATGCTGTCTAGCCCCGCACTTCCCCCGGTGCGGGCTAGAGAGCGTGGAATGGAATTTTTTCCAGGTCCCAACTTAACGCGTCCGTGTTAAATATTTGTAAGGTGCACTTACTTTATCCCAAAAAAACTCATTTTTTATATCAGGCATCACGACTATCGACACTCATAGGAATCCGCACAGGCTTTACAGATGCTTTGCCCTTCATCCTCCTCCCTCTAGGGGGCTACTTACACACCACAAGAAACCCGGTAGAACTGCTGTCACTTTACACCACTATCGTGTAAGTAAGAGATATATCCCCGGTCGTGCTGGCCCGATTCGGCTGCATGTATACATACGGCGTGGCACCTCTTAATAAAATTGTATTATTAGTAAGGAAATACCGACGGAGGCCGCTCGGAGGCCTCTGCCCTATCTGACAGAACCTCCACCAACAATCTTAATCCTGTAATCTAATTTGTCTGTTTATTTGTTTATCCGATTCTCGATCAACCCACTGCCCTATTTCTTGCCTTTTTCTTTCTTCCTTGTTTAGCAACTAAATAATGCATTGAAAATATAAAATTATTTTGTTTTGTTATTGTTGTTTTCTTGTTCTTGTAAAGTCATAAACGTAATGTTTTTGCATTTACGAAATTCTCATTTTTTATTGCCTAATAATATAATATTCAGAGCATGACTTGACCATATTATACGAACATAGACAACCTCATAATTCTTATCCGAATTTATTATTTATCTTCCCGCTTCCCCTATGAGCCACCGAAAACTAACAAACCACAAGAAACGCTGCAGCCTAGCTGTCAGTACGTGGCAGTACTGTAGCGAGAGTTCGCCCCCATGCCAGGACAAGTTGTATGCAACGCAGCATGTCAGTCATATTATCTCACAAAACATGTAATACTAAATTGGAGCTACGGCGTAGATCTCTACGTGGCTACGTTGCTACGGGGCTACAAGAGGTAAAAGTTTCTTAAGTATAGTTTTGTTTTTAACAGATTTTGACAGCTTAATGGTCGCAGCACACTTATCAACTCGGAAACGGATCGTAACCGTATCACCTCGAGCCGGTCAGTATTCTTTGTATGAAACTCCATAGTGCAACGCACACTAATGGGAACCGGAACGGAAACGCCTCGGATAGGGACCGGCTCACGAACCGCTATCAACGCGCTTACGGCGAGACGTCAACCAGGCGTCAACCAGGCGTCAACCAGGCGTCAACCATCCGCCCGCCCGCTTACGGCTCGCCGGCCGTCATCGCACTTACGTCTCTCCGTACTAGAGTGACCAATATTTCTTCAGAAAAATATAGTAGAGTAAATATACATGGTGACTGGTGAGACATTATCAACACTCATAGATATTTTAGTTAGTAGAGTTAAAAAAAATATATATAAAAAATATATGATAAATAATTTTTCTTCAGGCGATATCGTTTTCTCTGAATGTTATAGTCTTTATCCTTATACGCCACATTGGATTGGATACGTATATATCACATGTTGTCATGGTAACGTGTAATGTTATATGGCTGAATTATTGAACCTCTTACTTTACCCTTTTTTGTTGACGCTGGGGAATACAATTACACATGATGCCAAGGAGCCCAGGTAGCCTCTAGACATATTTGGGACTCGACACTTGGGAGTGCGATACCGGCTAAACTCTTTCCCCAAATGGGTTCAGCCGCTATAATTGGAGGGTCTCGGATTAATCGGCAACAGGAGGAGAGCTGGTAACAACTTACGATACATTAAAAAAATGAGAACCTCCTAAATTTTTGATATCAGAAATCCACGCGGGCGAAGATGCGGGCGAAGCTGCGGGCGAAGCTAGTATGTTTATCAAGCATTTAAGTATTTATATTATATATACATATACAATATATATTTGACGACCAGGCTGGCGCAGTGGTACAGGGCTCGGATAAGTGGAGCATGTTGCGCCATGGGTCGTGGGTTCGAATCCCGTCTTGTTCATGGATGTTTATGTATGTATCATATGTATTTCTTTATTCTAATCTTAAATATATAAAAAAGTTCTTAAATTTATAAAACATATTAAATGTATTCCGTTGTCTAGTACCCGTTACCCAAGTCCTTACGGTACTTTGCACGGGGCCAACGTGGTGAGTAAAAAAAAATCCCCACAGGCCCAGGTTATACAGATGCTTGGCCCTCCCTTCTCCCCCGTCCGCGGGTCGTAATCATTTTATTTACTCTCATTTTATTTTCAATACAGTGTCCCAAGGTGCCGAAGAGTTTTCATAATTCCTTTAACAAAATATTGCAACACGCGACGCGCGACGGTCCTGAAGCGACAGAATACACGTCCTAACGTAGTTGTGTTCAAACTTTGTGTTCGCTGCGACGAACGCTTTCAACGTATATTAAGAGTTCAGATGAAAGCCTTCCGCTGACACGAGTTTAATCCTCTTATGTCTAGTTTTCATTTTTAGGGTCCCGTTATGTAAAAGGCTATGAAATAATTTATAAATAGTGAAATTATTTCATCAAGATTATTGGTAAAGCTTACACTAAGACATGATCAATTATTTAGAGATTTATTCATTTTTTTTATTGTATAATGGGGCAAAGAGGTCTCCCCGAAGATGCTGCCACCTTTTCGTGATGGGGGGCTTGCATGCCTCTGTGGCACCAAAGGCTACGCCGGACACGGGTACCTATACCGGGCAGGCGGGGGTGAGAGGCAAGACTAATGGCGGCGTCAATTATGACGACCTATGTGACATGATCCTTTGGATTATTGAACCCAGGGGTCAGAATGGGAACCTGACCCCATTGCACGGTTCCGACCTTGTAGGGGGACTGTTTAGAGGTAACTGGACAGTCCTCAAGTAGGAGAAGTCTGGCCTTTTCACCGAGGCCAACCTATCGCTGGAGGGATCCTGTTGCTTGTCTTTCCGGGACCCTTCAATAATAGCGGCTGGAGGTACCCCATAGGGGTTTAGTTTGTAGGAGCAATATCCAAGCCCGACACAATGCACGGTTTAGCCACCAGGGCTCCTGGGTAGCGTATGTAAAGACATTCCCCTGAGTTACCAAAAAAGGGGGGCAGAGACTTTTAACAACTATTCTAATAAATCTATATGTATTCACACATCAAGAGGACTCATGACTGTGCTCCCCTCCTTCACCCCGACTATGAGTACCGAATTTTCATAAACTGTCCTAAAAATGAAGCGTAGCCATTACGTGAAGCAGAATTCAACAATGGCGATGTGATATAATGTATACCAATATTGTAATGAGGCCAGTTTCTAACTTCGCTTGTTTGTGGGGAATGATCTTCGAATCTATTGATCCGATGTAAATTCTTTAACGAAGAGAAAGCTACACTATTCATGAATGTTACGCTGGTTACATTAACGGTATAGTTTTTTTCGTATGTAGTGAAATAAGATAACTTTATATTATATAAGCTACGGAAGAGCTGGATACTCCTGACTACTTACTAGGAGATCCCACATACTGTATTGTTATCATTATTGAGGAAAGAAATAAAATTATTCTATTATTCTATTATATGTACATAATATAGTACAAGGGTTAAAACTTAGCTTAGTGCTTAAAACGTTCAGTGGGTACTTTGTACTTATCGACTCTTATACATTCGCATGGTTGTCCTGATACGTAGCCTTCCCTTCCTCCTCGCCCCCCATGGGCCACCAGCTCCTAACAGACCGCACGTCACGCGACAGTATGCCTGTCGGTCCTATCCGCCTGCTATACAGCATGGCACTACCTCTTACTTCTAGTAAACATGTTCAATCACTTCGTTATTGATGTTACTGTGTATTTCACATGAAGGAAAAGAAGACATTTTTGTGGAACCAAAGTTCGGAACAAAATATATTGTCAGTGTAGGCACAGAAAACTTCTCCCAGCGAAGATTTATCTTCTACAAGTAACTTGTAAGTCGGGACTCGGGACCTAACGTCGTAAATGTTTCCATCTTCATCGCCATCACCACTCCGTCATCTCCTGATCTATATATGTATATTTAAATCTTTGTCTGTGTGTCTTTTATAGAATCGTAAACTATGCATTTGATCATGTGATGATCTTTGGCACAGTTTTTGAGCATGAGCCCAAGAAAGTGTCGGAGTTTGAATTTTTTAAATTTCAACCTCTAGGGGTGAAATAGGAGGGGAGTATAGTTTATTAATTATACGATTCATGTGAAACCGCGGAACATAGGTAGTTAATAAACGAGTCATAACAACCGATAAACTCTTCCCATCCACAGCACTTTCATTCCACACTCCACTACTCAATTACGGACCATTTTTTGTTAATTATTATTTAAGACTTGTATTAATCTGTAGGTATGTAAATAAATAATAAGATGGGTGTTTGCTTCAATCACGCATGAAACGACCGCTGGGATATAGATGAAATTGAGCATAGATACTACACTACTGGTTCCAATCTGGAATTACACATACACTACTTTTTATATCGCAAAAGTGAACAGTCCCCGTGGGATAGATTCTGGTTAGTAACGTGCGAACGAACTTTCAGGCAAAGATATAATAAAAATATGTGGATATATCAGTAGATTTACTGGATTAATAATTTTAGGAGACTTTACTATTGCGATTGAATATAAAACAATTGTTTTTGTGATTGTCCGCGGGTTTTCACTTATTTATTCGATATCAATTCGACTGCATTTACACTTATTTATTTATGTTGTGTTTTTTTTATATTTCAATTAAATACTAAAAATACTTTGTACACAACAATTTACACGAAACCAAGGTAACAACAACCAATCCACGTGAAAGTCGGGAACGCTAAGTATATGTAAAGTCGGTGAATTATTCTCTTCACACAAATGTTTAAATCTGATTGAAAATAATATGGATAATTTTTGATATTGACACAGAGACGGAACTATTTCATTTCTCCTTTTGAAGATTACAAAAACACGACCACTGGATATTGAAAGCACTAAACTTATTGAATGTCAATAGAATACTGTATACGTACTTTGAGTGCTTTCAATCCTACAGCTCACGTCCGCGAAGCTTGTAAAGAAGAGCTTTGTGCCAAACCCGATCAAAGGCTTTCGCTATATCCAGACTAACCGCCAATGCCTGCCACTTAAATTCATCAGCTTCCGCCCATCGATGCGTAAGGTAAGTTAAAAGGTCACCAGCAGAGCGACCTTGACGGAAACCGTACTGACGGTCGCTGAGCAGCTGATGTTCGTCTATATACCGCAGGAGCTGGCTGTTGATTATTGTTTCCATGATCTTTGAAAACAAGGTTGTTAAAGCTATAGGCCGGTAGTTGGACGGGTACGAGCGGTCTCCTTTTCTTGGGATCGGGTGCACTAGAGCTGTTTTCCAGCTCCTTGGGACAATGCCAACAGAATAAGAGTACCGGAAAAGACGCGTTAAGACAGGTGTCTACTCGGAGGCACAACAACGTGGCACAATTGGTGCGATTCCATCAGGCCCACTCGACTTATGAATATCCAAAGGCCTGAAGTGCTTTC
>LUGF01025129.1:33171-45183 GCA_001625245.1 Calycopis cecrops
AGTACTAAGTTAAACTAAGTGAAATTTAGAGAAGCCACAGCCACATGAATACTTAACTCTGTGCTACAGCTACGCGGCGTAGCTGTCGTAGCTTCGTAGACGAGTTGTAGATTGCTACAGTATGTCAATAAAATGAGTCAGTTGTTATACTGAATGACGATGTCATCGTAGTGATGGGTCCTTTTCCAGCCTTCTAATACTAATCATTCAATGAACACCATGACAGTTCTATTGGCATCCACCACGAACTTGCTATTACATTTTTTATGGTGTAGGGGAGCAAAAGAGCCATTTTCATGACTACCGACGCTAATAGACTTCCACATAGAGGCTATATAGATGCACTGCCTTCCTTTCTTCTTCCACCTTCATGGGCCACCGGTTACTTGCACAATGCACACCGTACGTAACGCGACAGCACTGTCTCTTTACGCCGGTCTCGTGTAAGCTAGAAGTACCTCCTCGGTCGTGCTTGCCCAATCGAGCTGAATGCATGCATGCATCGTGGCACTACCTAGTACTCTCATTGTACTTTTGTCATTTTCGACCTGAAGAATGAATGTTTATCAGTGATCCAAAACATTTGAATACCTGAGAATGAATATCGTAGAGATATTATATTTTTTATAACTTCGCCACCAAATCTCGTAAGGAGCCATTTATTACACTTCACGAGCAAAGTGATTAAAAAATTAAATAAAAAAATTTAAAAAAGACACCGTGTCGGCACATCTTCAAAGATGGAACAAAGTGGAGTGGACGGAATCAATACCCACCACAAACATTTGTTTGCTCACAGTAATTATATGTATAATTGAATATTTATATTAGACAAACCGATATATTATATATATATGTCGGAAATGGCGGTACCGAGATATCTGATGATAGAAGGAAATTATGCACCCACCCCGACATATATATATATATATATATATATATTACTTATAGCTGTGTCCTGCGTGCGTTCCTAGGCGTGGCGCCATCTGCCGAAAATTGGTCGTACTAACTCAGAAACCTTCCCGGGCTCATACACAATAACTTTGCCGTAGATCATCACATCATACAAATGTATAGTTTACGATTCTATGAAGAACATACAAACAGACATTAATATTTATATTATAAAGATACTAGCTTCCGCCCGCGGCTTCGCCCGCGTGGACTTCGGACTTCAAAAATGGTGTTGTTATTATTATACATAATCTAATATTATACTGAAATATATATTATTAAATATATACGTATTGTATGAAACAATAAACCGCTTTGAGAATCGAATTTGTCGCCGCGCATATTAGGCGCTTTAGATATTCCGTTTAAGTCAATCTTATCGTGATAATAACTTTTAATCTATTCGTCCAAATTACTTAGTGTAAAAGACAAAGTTTATCTACATTCAATACGTAAAGTGACAGATGTATCAATCTTCATAAGAGTTCTATAAATATTCTAAAATGTGCATTGTTAAAAAATATCCAATTTAATTGAATGGTTGGTTCACTATTTTGGTTTTTTCTTCTTTCTAATAATATATAAATATAATAATAATTCTACAGCAATTATCTTTGTGTAACTCCAACGATTAGGTCAGCGCACGCCATTATTGCTCTCAGGGGGCTGATTTTGTTCCGACTTACTTGACAGTTATCATTTTATTATAACCAAATTATAAAAAATCCCTATAAATTTTAACTTATTATGTTATTCTGATATGAAGGCTATATTACTGTAAAGTTTCATGAAAATCCGTTTATTAGTTTTTGTGTGAAAGAGTAACAAACACACTCACAAACTTTCGCCTTTATAATATTAGTAGGATACGATTACGTCGATGATATTCGTATTGTCGTCGTAACCGTTATATAGTCATAGATTTTTCTTTAAGCTTTTCAATTATTTTCAATACATAAAGTTCAGACACCGAACTACTAAAGTTCTAAAGTTGTCTAAAAATGTGTATAAATGTAAAATGATTAGAATTTACATGGAATTGACGTCACATGTGTTCCACGTGTGACGTGAACGTAACCGAGTGTAAATGTAAAAACAACCCCGATTATTAAACGGTAGATGATTTGGGTGTCCACGACTCAGTAGGCCGCGAAATCTAATGGATCTTGACACTGCAAAACAAGAAATCTTCTGGGTGGCCAGCTAAAGAATGAACCAAGTTTTAGGGTATTTTTTGCAATGACAGTTCTACATACCTTGTGACCTTTACCGGACGAGTGGCTATTGTCTGTTTGAATGTATTTGAATGTTACCCTAAATAAATAAAAGCCGTGGAATGCGTTTATGAAATTATGTAATTCTTACTAATTTAAAAATATAAAAAATAGAAAATTTTAAAAATATCCATGCGCGTATAATACCGTACATAATAATAATTAAAAAAGTAAAACTTTTTCATTTATGTATAAATATATATCTACACAAGTTCAAGAATAGTTTAGTAAAATTTTTGTCTATAACGTTCGATCGAATAATTAAATATTAAATCAAAATAAATTTAGATTACAATTCAAAAATTTGCGACAGAAACTAAACCGAAGCTGGGCGGAATTTCAGGGGAGTGTCTGAAAAGAGGGACGACAACACAACCGCGCTGCCTTCAGCGTGGGAGGATGATGCCTATATATAGGGGTGCTCCAGAGAAATTTGTCAAACAGCTCCCGTCTCTCCGCTGCGCAGCGCACCCCCAAGCAGAGCGGACCGAGTTTAGTGGCATTTCAACTCTAATGAATTAGCCATAGACAATTAAATTATTTTTTGTGTCGGCGCGGTTTCCTTCCCGAAACTTTATGGTAAGTTATTGTGAGATAAATGATTTTTGTTTAAGTTTGAGCAACAGTAATTTATATTTTATGTTACTTACTTTATTAAACTTACTTTTATTTAGTTTTTTTTGTATTTGATATGTAGAGTTCTGTTGTATTTTATTATTTATATTTTATATATTTCTGTTTATTTTTAGCAGTTTGTATATTTAAGTTAAATAAATGTATTTATTACGCGTACGTTGTTCGCAGTTTAGAATTAAGTAACATTATGCTGGCGCAATATATTTTATTATTATTGAAGTAGTTAATAATTTTTACTGACCGCTAAATTAAAAAAAAAGTCTTATTTTTCGAATAAATCTAACGGTAAAATAGCTAACCGTTTGTAATTTTTTTAAATTAAAATTGCCTCCCTAAATACTGGCTGAATAGTGTGCTGCGCGAACTTGCATTTTTTCTCTTTAAAAGAGATTTTAACGACTTGAGTTTTCGACAGCAGCCCAATATTCCGAATGAAGCGAGTCGTGATTATTACTGTACAGCCTTCGTCTGAGTTTTACATATTTCGGATACTCATAAATCTTCGACGTTAGCTGACACTTATAGCCGTCGAAGACGTGACACGTTGCTGGTTGAACATTGGGTCCTAAAGCCAATGGTTGAATTTTTGGGCAGCAGACGTCCCACTTGGTACACTGTAACATTTTAAAAAAATCACACTCCAATCACGACCGTCTGTTCGGTTAGTTTGGCAATTATGGTCAAAAAAGACAGTTTACTCACACGTCCGCCAAGCTTTATACAGGGCTGCCGCTTAACGATGTTGTGCGAAGAATCGGCCACAAGGTTCTCTACGACTATGCCGACGATCGCCATTGCAAGCAAGGCAAAGGTCACATTCATTTCAACTTCAGCTGCCGAATTCGATCCTAAAAAATAAGCGACAGAACAATAACGTCAACGACACAATCTAACGTCTATTCAATCACTACAACTCCACAATTTTGATATTTAATTTAATAAAAACTATCAGAAACCACATCGGCAAAAAATCTAAGAGCGTCTCTAAATCTGTCATTAGAGACTTACCGGAAAGAAAGCTAATTTGTTCGCTTCGACTTCAACTAACCGAATGATATCTCTCCAGCTTGTTTTTAATGTTAGTTTATTCTAGTCGTAAATTTAATCACCTGTTTCGACAGTAATGCCGACGCAACACGCCATCCTACTAGAAAAAGCCGTAAATGTGGCTTTTTTTAATAACCCAGGTGCTTTTTATTGCTTAACTACCGACTAATTAATTGCGGAAAGTATACTTACTGCTTTTAATCGTCACACAACCCATAAATAGCTTGAGAAGACCTTATCCACTCGTAGCTTATTATTTAGTAACGTTAATCCTTTCACTATGCGGATGACACCACTTTAACAAGCCGTAAATTCAAAGTCCGACGTCGTACAGTCGGACCTCTTGATAGCTACATTAAGGTTAAGTATGGCGAAGCCTATTGGGTTCCGCTCGCGAAATAGTCGTCGTTGTTTTGCTATTGATTAGCAAAAGCTTTTGTATAACTTCCTGCAAGATTAAACATTTCGAATTGAACGGAACTATCAGTAACGTCACACCTGAGTGAGGAAGATATAAGACGTAAAATAACGGCAGGCCAGGTACCGTAGCTACGAAATGAAACAACATTTTTATTGTTTCTTCAACACTAATTGAATCGCCTAAAGCGGATCAAGAAACGTCGGGCATAGTTCGGCACTTGATCACACGGCACTTCAAAAGAACACGACGATCTTCCTCGGACCGTCCAGCCTGGCAGCAGTGCTTTGACGAAATCATACCTCTTCCTGTAGGATCGGAAGATGTGATATATTCTTGCACGGCGCTGGAAGCATACACGTATAGGCTGTCTGGAATTCGTCACGTGATGCAAGTTCGTCGGCTTCTGAAATGTGATTCAATCAAGGACGTCTATTAAACAGACAAGAGTGGGGAGGCTGCGAAGTGTGAAATGCTGGATAATGTATTCTGAATATTGGTATTACTTACGCATTTCAAATCGGGGCATGGTTAGACGTCACCTCTGTTGTTTTTCGCGCCGCTGCCTCATTTTCTCGATATTTTCCAATCGGATGAGCGGTTACACACCAAAGTACGGAAACTGTCACTACTATCAACCTCTTAGTCGACATCTAATTGCCACCTCTGATAGCTCGTTAGGCATTAAATATTCTTCCTACAGCTTTAGGATCGTAAAACTTTTTCAGACTATAGTCGAATAGCTTTATTAGATAAATGGAATCGCACTAAAACACGAACATGTTTTTTTATGATCCATGCGTGCTTTTTTAATCTAAATAAAATCTGGGCTGAATTTAGTAACCTAGAACTATGTCGGCAGAGACTAGTCGAATACGCCGGCTTGACGTCTATAACCGCTAAAGAAGTTACGAGCAAGCTTCGGGGTTCGAACCTACGTCGCATTAGCCGCTTAGTAATCATAATTCAAATTTTCGGCTAATAATCAGTAACTCTAAAATGTGAATTGAGTTTCACTGGAGACGTTAATCCTGGTCATGTATGTTTGAAAAGAAGCTAATAAGATAATTACGAGGGTATAAGGCTGTAACAAACTCCCTGATTAAAGAACCGAATTAAAAACAATGGAAACATATTAAACAGAATTAAAAAATCAATTCTGTTTAATTCTGTTTCCATCGTTTTTAATTCGGTTCTTTAATCAGGGCTGAGCGTCAAAATCGGATTACTATTATTAGAACCATTGGTGAAGAGGGTCGTCCGGGTATAAAAGCCGTAGAATCAGCTTCCGGGATTTCATTTCCCCATTCGATCTCGAGACAAGCGCTCCAAATTGATCACTCTTCAAAATGATTAACGTAAAAGTCGTCATCCTCATGACCATGGTGGTAATCGCTGCACATGCCGCATCAATGTGTAGCGTGGAGTTGCCGAAGAAGACGAAACCTGAAAAATTGTGTTTGGGGATCGGAAAGCCAGTAAGTAGATTCTTTTACCAAATCAGCCTTGCAATTATACGTGCCGTAGACTGCAGAATGCATTTCTAATTAACTTGTTTATTTTCAGTGTCTGGCTTCGAAGTACCCGTGCTGCCCTTTTAGCTACAAAGGTGGTATCACAGGCCCAAAGCCACTGTTTTGCTTCAAATTTGGAAAAGGCATTTGCCAAGAACTTGAAAGCATAAAAAACCAGGAAGAATATAACCGGCTTGTGCAGCAGTTCAACGGGACGAATTTCCAAGCACTTAAGAAGAAATATTAGGCCTCTGTTTCGGGTCTGAAGGGTTCAAAATTTATACCGCAAGTTATACAGATATAAAGACTCTACCAAATCTTTAGTCCTTGAATCCATAACTGGGGTCCAAATGGATTCCACGTAAATATTTTTTTATTTAATAATAAAGTGGTTTTGTCAATCATAGAACCGAATTTATGATAAAGAAAACAGTGAGGTCCGTTCGGACCCCGGTTATCAGTTTAAAGGTAAGAAAATTAAGTTGTAAGTTTAAGGGTTAATATAAGAGCGTCAAGGAAAAGCATTTTCCAAGAAATCTATTTTAATGAAACAACTGGAGGCGTATGACATAGTGGAAATAGTTTAACAAGCACCTTGATAATCGCGGGCCAGACTATGACCCAATAGTAAAACGGAAGCGATTTATGATTTTTAACTGACAATAACACTGAATTCTACTTGACGGCTATAATGGTAACTCGAATGATGTAATGATGAAACTAGAGTATGTGACGTATGATAAAATATGTTCACTTTGCTTTGTACAATTGAGCTTAAATAAACTAGTTTTAATAATATTGTCTTTTATTATGACATGACTAATCCTTGAAAATTTGATGATTCCCCTGCCGAAAAAAGTTAGAGAAAATCAGGTATAATTAAGGCATGAATAGAAAAATTGCTATTCGCTTGTACTTCGACGTCTACGTAATTATATGTATATTCAGCTCCCCCGTCCTGTTATGGGCAGATCTGATTTTAAATTGTGTGGGCGACAGGTATGAGATAAAAGACAGGGACAGTTTACCAAAATCACATATCTCTCTAAGATTCGTTCAGGTACACTTCCTGACGTACTAGAGACAATCGTCCAGTGGCTTAGACGTTAACATATCCTGTGCAGGTTCCGCAAGTGTAGAGATTCAAAGTTTAACGATATGTTAAAAATGAATATGACCATAGTAATTCTCGCCGTAATGATCATCATGCCTACGACGTCACGGTTTTTCGGTCGGTACCCCGGACGTCGGCCAAGATGTTTGCGCTTGGGAGAGCCAGTAAGTTTGAATTCACTAGCACTAATAGTCTCTTCGAGTTATTTAAGTTAATTATAAGTGACGACGCACTTCATACGTTACAGTGCTTGACGAAAAAGCTTTCCTGCTGCCCAATCGTGCATGATTCACCAAACATGGGACCCGTGATCTGTTTTCGGTTTGGGGAGGGGAAATGCCAAACCATACAAAGCATCAAAAATATCAAGGAGTATAGGTTGCTGGTCAGGAAGCTGAATGATACGAACTTTGAAGAACTAAGAGATGAGTATTGGTCTTCTATTTCGCGTAAAGAAGAAATAACTAAAACGTCATGCTGTTCGTCGATCATCACCTCCTCTCTAGGCTTAAATGTACTCATTCGTCTTCTGTATGTTGTTGTTGTAAAAGTTGGTAAATGAAGATATCGTTAACCCTTAGACTGACTTTCAATTTGTTTACCTCAAAACTCATGACCGGGGTTCAAATGCGTCTCATTGTTTTTTGGATCGTAACATTCTACTCGAAGAGCTCAAAAATCATCGATGTCGACGTGTTGAGCTCGCAGAGCTCAACAATGCACTTCTGAACTTGCTTTGGCGCGCTTTGAGTGTAGATAGCGGGAAGTTGTCAGGATGGCCTGCTGGGTCAACAACTTTTATAATTTTTTCGTAGGTGGCGGCTCATGTTTATGACATTATTTAATATTTATTCATTACTTTTATATAAATGTTTTTCACAAAAAATAACAAACAAATTAATATTCACTCCCCATGCCCCTGATTATATTTTAATAGTAATCGCGACAACAAAGCGAAGTTGCTATATAAGGATTCCAGTTCCTTGAAATAATCATGTCTCGATTTCGAAGGGGAGAATTGTAACGTGAGAGAGGTCAACTGCTGTTAGACATAAGTTGACAAATTTGATATTTTCTCGACAGAGAGTCCTATTTTTTTTTAAGTAGTCGATAGAGCTAAAATTTCACATTAAAATAAATTAAATAAATTTATTTTCTAAAGCACCAACTAGAGAATAATCTCCCTCAATTCCCATATTATAATGGTGAATCTCATATTGGCTCTACTAATCACATGCCTGTCAACAAATCCAGCAATAAGTTTCATAGCATACTACTGTGGTGCTCCAGCGACAAACTTCACTACATTATCTTTGGTAAATATAAAAGACTGTGAAGTTCCAATAGAAAAACCAATAGTAACTCCAGTGACTATTCAACTAATTCAAACTGTCGAATATCATCAAGTCGAAGTTATCATTAGACGCTATTCAAAATGTTCTTTCAAACAATATTTCTTCTTCTTTTTCTCAGAACGATCCTTCTCTTCGATATTCAAGGTCATGGCTGATTATCGGCATTTAAATGTATGAATGAGTACTGAGCATAATAGATACAGAGCGGCGGAAGATAATGACATTTCTTCATATTTATTCATTACGTTCTATTGATCAGTTTCCATTTGAATGATGTTATTCGCAAAAATAAACAAACAAATTAACGTAAATTTCCCCAACCCTTGATCATAATAATTTTTCCAATTACGCGAAATTACTATAAATAGTTTGCCGACGGTTGAAAACTCACTGCCGGAGTTCGATCGGGAGCACTGAGACGTGAGAGAAGTTATCCGCTGCTTGACGTAAGTTGACGAATTTCATTTGTCCTCGACGAAGGTACCTAGTTTTTGTTAGGGTGACCTGCATTAAATGTGCCTCATTGACGAAAAATTGGTATATAAAGCTCGCAGCCTCTTCAGTAGATCAGAACTCCTTTGAAGCTCGAAGGAAGTGTTGCGTCCGCTACAAATAGACGCATCGTCTTCGAATTATCGTAAGTAAATGATCCTAGACGTAAACTACAAAGACTCCTGCCTTATTTGATATTAACCCCATTTTCCGCAGACATAATCCAGAAGCATGGCTGTGCTTATCAACATTGTCCTGATTCATATCGTCATGACTGTTGCAGTCTCTGCAAGCCCGCGGTATAACATCAAGAGTCCGAGAATCGACAAACCGGTACTGTTACCAAGTTGCCTACCGTTGGGAAAGCCAGTGAGTACATTCACTACCGCTACGACTAATTTTAAATGCCTAATCGCCTAGAGCATACGTAACATGTTCGTCTATCTTCCAGTGTCTGACGTCGAAGCTTCCCTGCTGCTCGCTGACGTACAAAAGCACCTGGATGGGTTTCGGCGCGGTAGAAACGACGTGCTTCAAGTTCGGAAAAGGAGTTTGCCAACTAGATCAGAGCATCGAAAACGTCAACGACTACAACAAGCTGGTTTCCCAGCTGAATGCCACCAACTTCCAGGAACTCAAGAGCAAGTATTGGAGTTCTATTCCCGCTGCATACGTTTGCCCTCAGAAAGTAACAATAGAGGTGAAAAGCGTATGAAGGAGACGTCTCATCTGCCGACCATTTCCGAAAATGGTAGGGGTCTTTGATTTCTAAGTAATGTGTTATAATCATTGAGTTAAGCGAAGTGTCAGAAGTTATCATTTTTTTCATTTCATTTCTGGAAACTATCAAAGCCAGAAATTCCGCTGATATCACATAAGATTATATAATAATTCTTCTTTCACTGTTAAATCTATTTCACTTTGGAACACTTTACCTACTGTTATCAGACGTGCTAAAAATTTAACTAACTTTAAAAAAATGTTAAAAATACATTTTCTTAACTGCTGAGCTTAAAATTTCTCTCATTTCAATTCGCTATATTATATTTATTATATTATAACATATGTATATATATTTATATAATATGTATGTATTTAAGTATCTATGTATATAGTGTATTATATATATTTATATGTAAGTTTATTTATTATTATTATTCTTTTTTTTTTAATACATTAATAGTTATATAGTTTTGCGCTACCCCTCCTTAATTTAGAATATTTCTCTCGGCTGGGTTGCCTGGTAGAAATTACTACTTAAGTAATAAGGCCGCCTTTGTGTATCTTTACTATTTTTTGTTCTGTTTCTTATGTTTGTTACATTTATGTATAAAGTGCACAATAAAGAATAATCATTCATCATTCATTCATAAGATAATGACTGCTACCAACTCAGTACTGGAAGTCTGTAGAAGCTCGTCATTACGCCATCATGTAAATAAAATTAAATAAACAAATTCTGATTACATCATTCTTTTTCTTTCCTTATCCAATAGAACCTCTTTGAGAAACAATGCAATTTCAAGCACAATGCAGTCATAAAATAATAATCGTAAAGTCGGTGCATGATGTTACCTGATCAAATCGAAACGTTATATCCTTTAAGTACTATAATAGGCTATCCATTAGGCAGATATCAATTGTATTATGATTCTATTATCTGCGGAAGCTCACTACGTGACGATGTGATAGCTAACGCACCTGCTTGTGACGTAACGACGGTTGACAGTTCGTTGCCATTCACTGCTTAGTTAGGCAATCAACCCAATTCTCATGTCGTCACCAACCCTAAGTGCTTTTATCACTTCAACGGGGTTTGAGGCTTTTAATTGTCATGAAACATGCATAAGCTCGAAAACGTTAGCTGTGCCGTCACGCGAACTTACCGGGTCGTAAATAACGAACTTAATCATAGAGTAACTTATATACTGGGTATAGAGTAATCAGCCAACTTAGGCTAAAGTGACATCTAGTGAAGATCCTTCAAACTAAATATTCTGTGTATATAGATACTATACGGCTAGGTAGGTATATACTGCGGCAGTCCACTCCTTATGCAATTTATATATTTTATTATATTTATATTTTATAATTATAGGAACTGGAAACAATGGTAATAAAATAACTGCTTTGATTCAACACTTTTTTTCTCTTTTTATTATAATTTAGGGCAAGTATTTGTACATTATCACTCAGATCTGCATCTTCGCTGGTACCATTTAATAATTTATTTACATTGCGACACCAAATGTTAAAAAGCACCGGATTCCATAAAGTAAGCCAAAAACGTCGTAAGAAATCAATTAAAAACACCATTACAAAACTTCGAACAAGACGCAAAAACAAACAGTGAATGACAGCAAGTTATAAAAGTTTTGACATCAATTGATAATTGCGTTCCGTTCTACATTTTTTAAAATGAATATTACAGTAATTGTTTATTAACTTTCTGGTAATAAGTATTTCTTATTAGTTACATATATATATATATACATGAATATATATTTATAAATAAAATTCTATAAATATAGCTAAATGATTGACCAGACCTTCCAAAAACGCATATTGTAATCTTGTAAAATTCTATAATTTATTTAAAACGTAATATGCCATGTAGCGCCATCTCTAGATAACTCTTGGATCTAAAGTTAGCCAGTGACGTTTCAACGAAAGGAAAAATGTACGAACTGAAAAGACCGTGAACTTAATAATGCCGTCACCCAGACTGACAGTTATTCGGCAAATGTGAGCTAACTTAATTACGACGTACTCCTATCATAGTTATTTGTCACTACAGATGATTTATGGCTTCATAACGAGGTACAGACGGTCACATATCATTTCATTTGTAGTTTACACTCGCTCTAATAGACTTCAATTGGTTGTCTATTACACCGCAAGAGCGATCAATCATCACTTTCGCGACACTATTACAGCTTGTCTGCAGAGATATCAGTCATGTGTTACAGTTTCTAGTGCCGAAATTCAGGTTCGTTTTTACGCTCGCGCATCAGTTAGTTTCCCGGTAAAAATAGCGTAAATTCTCTAAGAAATGTTTGTTTCAAGCCTAAGCCGTTTGGGAAATTGAGCTGACGATAATCTAAAGGTGAGTCGAATTAGACTATTTTTTGGGTCCAGTGCCTGTTTAAGGAACAATAGGCTATCTTTGTCGCTCCCGTTAGTGATATATAGAAATATAAAGACAGAA
>LUGF01025138.1:0-17415 GCA_001625245.1 Calycopis cecrops
ATTTCATATTATTTTTACTCCAGTGTTATTGTCATATAAATTTTACAAAAACTTTAAGACATGCAAAGCAATGGTAGTAGTATATACAGTTATTTTGTTATTTATTTATAAAAAAAAATGTTTATTTTCGACATTAATTAATTATCTAGATTTTATTTTAAATTGGGACGTGATAGCCTACTTAACATATACGAAGATAATTTTAAGTATTAAACGTACCTACTCGTATATAACTACTGTATAATTCACAATTACAGAAAATTTTCAAATTATAGATCATTGATTGAAAATTTCTCAAACCATTATATAATATTACAAACATTGTTTTAAGGATAAAAGGACCTAAATCGTTTTGATACACTCTTAGATTATAAAAAGTGTTGATACACGCTCGGCGTCTCAAGAGTACTTCATGGATATTTCGATTTTAAATTGAAAAATACACTAGTTTTAGTAGTTTGTACACTAAGCAGACTATCTTAAAAATATACAACATATCAAAATTAATTGATAAAGATCTGCCAGAGATAAGCGATAAAATAATTCGGAATAGGGGCATCCCATTATTGATGAATATAAACAAATATTATCAGTACTGACTAAATTATTAACAAAATAAAATGATCAGCTCTGTTATGGTTTTGATTAATTTCTTGCTAATCTCGATTAGCCGGGTTTTTCATTCTACTTTCACAAGTAGAATTTATAGACAACTTATTCCAATCTTTTTCTTATCAGGTCCAGAAGGAAACACGAAAACCCTACATTTTTAGTGTTTTTTCATGACCTGGAAATATCAAGCGAAAATTATAAATACACAATTTCTTGAAACACAAAAAAATACTGCTAAGTTAATGTTATAATAATAATCATGTAATTATATAAAAGTAATCAACAAAAACTTAAAATACATTAAAAGAATATTACTGAAAGCAGGTAAATTATAGTTATATATCACTAATAATATTGTTGTTACTAAGCCAAACAAAAAACCTGACTGCTTAAAGGAAGGAACTAAAGGAGTAATAAGGAAAAAAAAAGTACCTATCACACTACCGATATAAAATTCGACTGGATAGACCTTTTGGGTGATATTATAGTTTATGTACTTATATTTCTAAGGAGCAATACACACTGCGCCCGCCGGGCCGCCAACAAAGCCCGGCGACACAACCCGGAGACCTGTATGAAAGGAATCATGTCGGCAACATGTGCCTGCGCGTGTTACCCGCCGACATGTTGGCGGCTTGGGTACGCTTGCGCTCGCCCAACAGCTTCGTTCCCTTTGGAGCAATCCAGCCAAATAAATTTCTCATCTCAAGCCGCCGATATGCCGCCGACCAAATTATCCGACTTGTAATAAGTGAAACCGCCAATTAGACCGCCGACTAAAAGTTGCCGACATAATATGTCGGCGGGCCGGCGGGCTCAGTGTGTATTGCGCCTAAGTCGTTTCATACAAAATGAAGGCATACACGCACAAAGTTAAGTTTATCTACATACATATAACATATTATGTACATAAGTTGTATTGTGCATGAGACTGGGTCTCACTTGAGCGATTTGTCCGATAATCCCACATGGAGAGGATATCATTATTCATTATTTTCAATTTTGCATGGTAAAAATTCAACCGATGCTTTAAACTTCGACGGTCTACCATCCTTCCACTACCTTGTTTCCTGATCCTGATGTCTATTCCTGACTATCCTTGAATTTGTCCTAATCAGGATTATATGGCTTAAATTACTGAACTTCATAATCTCATTGCCCCACATCGTCTGATAATAACATTTTAGTATCTCATTGAAATTTGTTAATCATTAATTATCAATACATTATCTTATTAAATTTAGTAAGGTTTTGGACTAGAAAGTTGTCGTCACGCGCAACGGGGAGAGCTAGTAATAAACATATAATTAATTAATCAAATCGAAGTACGAAGCACTTTTCCGGTCTGATATAAGCCGACTGCGGACAAACCCACTATCGATATTATAATATCCTATTATTTTAGATAACGTTTTTATCTTTGCAAACTATTTTAAGGCTAATTTTAGTTTCCTGTTGAAATTGTTATTTTTTATTTGGTTGAGAGTCTGATAGTCCATTAGGATGTATATAGTACAAGAACACATATAAATGTACCTACAAAATTAGGAGTGAGTCATACAAGTCATATACAATCAATCACAAAAAACAGCGTGTCACGCGACGAGTCACAGAACATACAACACCACATTATATTGACATTGTATCGCATATATTTGTATACCCGCGACCACTGCTAGGCCCGCTGCTAGAAGAAGGATCAAAGCACGCATGTTTAATTTTCTAACGCTCTTGGAAGATAATAGTGAATATCAAAATGTTCACGCTTATAAATAAAACGAATTATCCGTCATTCCGATATAATCTCTTTATCTTAAGTATTAGTTTTTCCCAAATTTCCGCCATTGTTATCGGAAAACAATATCGATTAAACGAAACTAATTGATTTGCCTAAAAAACATTATTGCTTTGTTCAATGGAATCTTCTTCTCTGTTTAATTAAAGTTGTTAGTTAAATACACCTTTATTATACACTTTTTTCTCAAGATGTTTTTAAGGTTAACTGGATTTTTTTTAAAATATCTCATTATTTTGTCGTGTTTGTTGTTAACTTTTCTCGATAATCACCTTCTTCTCCCTTTTTATTACTAGTTTATTTACAAAAAAAGCTTTGTGTATTGAGTCACCACCCTTCTCAATGGTCTCCAGGATCTATGCAAAAGTAAGAGTCTATTCACGTCTCACAATCGTAAAGAGAACATATTTCTAATACATTTTTTTGAAGAACGGGGCTACAATACTTCTGATCCACGCTTATGAAATACAGCCTTCGAGAATGACAGTATTAAATGGATAACTTAGATTATCGACATTCCGCCGATTCTCAGTAGCTGAGCCGTAATTATGTCGTTCGCTTGCGCCTTATAGTTCTTCAGATATCTCAGAATCTCGTACAGATTTACGTCTGAGTGGTCTTCGGTATGTTAGGTAAGTTTGGCTTTTGGATGGTCAGGCTTACAAATGGTTGTGTTATAATATTCTACAGCTGTCGTTAGAACTTCTCGACGTCTCTCAAAATCTCGGCCTTGTATGAAACTAAGGTGCCATCTTTGGTCTTAAGTTTCGTCAGTTGGATCTGCCCAAGAGACAAATTCCTAGCAAACATAGTTGATAGAATATATTGTCACTTTTTGATGGAAATTAATTGTATATTTTGATAAATACTTTTTATACTATTTCCTCTTTTTATTAATTTGAATCAATACTTCTATGCTATTTCTACTTTATATTCATTTAAATCACATGGTTTGATAACTCAACACAAGGGTACCTAATGATGAGTAATCTACTATTTCCCTTGGCTGCAAATGATGATGATGATGATTACTACCTCTTCCTGTTACATGGCGTGGTGTAATTTTTAATCAACTGGCATCACTTTAACACAAAATGTGTTAAAGTGATGCCAGTTTATTTTTTATTATTTTTGTTCTTTATCCGATTATTCTTCAGATGGCTAGTCAAACAATCATGAAACATTTCTACAAATAATATATTCTAATCTTGTTTTAAAAAGATCACGTAAGCTAGAGGGATTAGTTACAAATATTTATTAAAAGGGTTTCCCACGTTTCATAATAAGGTAATAAAAGAATTATTGATAAGTACGTCACATTTTTATGATGAGCTCCTGATAACGCAATCAGCATGCTGCTCGATCGGGTTGTTTCGTAGTCGCAATAGGGTTGTTTACTGTCCTAAATGTAATTTAACTTTACTTAATTGCTGAAAATAATTGGTTTTGAAAGTTTTGAAATCAGTATTAGCAAAAAGGTCTACCTACTAAAGACAAATTACTGTTTGTGTGTTTCGAAATATTTTATATAATATTTGGATCTAGCCTGACAAGCTGCGTCCGATCTTCTGATGAGTATTGCTCCCGTGTACCCAGAAATCCAAAGTTGCCATCATCGAGGGATCCCTACAAGTTTAGGTCAATTCTAGGATTTTGAAAAACGTTATTTATTAGAAAACTAAATTAATTATTTTAATATATATTAAATATATTTACGTCGTCAAACAAACCTATTTACAAAATTATTAATGCAAGCTGAAATGATCAAAAATCATCTCTCAAGGTTATTTCACTCCGAAACACTTTACACGTTATTTACTGTCGTCGGTTGTATGACACGACTTTCCGCAGAACAACAGCTGCTTCCATTATTTATGAAGCAATATGTTTTATATGTGACGTATTAATTATATGCCGTGGGTTAAATAGTCTCCGGGTAAAGGTGGACCTGATTTCTATAAATGGTAAAACACGTCCTGTTCTCCTATTCCTATTTAAACTATCTATGTCATAATATGATACAGTTTTGTGTAGCTTAAGAACAGCATGCATGATGCATATGAAAAGTTTTCAACCTGACAACTAGTCGCATGCTTTGTAAAGAGTTTCAATTGGAAATTTATAAAGTTTAAATAATATAACCTTTAAAACGGTATGGTCCAGGACTATGCTGGACAGGGCTGCCCATACTGAACAGGCTCGGTAGAACAGGCTAGACTAAGAGCAGCTAGCGGGGTCCTACACCCACCTCTCTGAATCAGCAGAGTGGTGGATCCGATATGGACAGTGGTGGCGTGCTCTTTCGGAATACTGGGGGCCAGGGGTCAGGATGGGCACCTGCCCTTATTGCACGGTTCCACATCTTAGTAGGGACCGTAGAGGCGACAGGACACTCCACAGTTATGAGAAGTCTGGCCTCTTCGTCGAGGCCATCGTATCGCTGGAGGGATCCTGTAGCTGTAGATCCGGAATTCTTTAATTATAGCAGCTGAAGGCGGGTGCCTTCAGTTGCTATAATTGGAGTCATTAGAATTGCAGGAGTTTAGTTGGTATTATAATAAGAGTCGAGTCCGACATATGTCTAGGGTCACCCGGGCCCTTTTGTATTATACGTACATATATTCCCCTACGTAAACAAAAAAGGAGTGATTTGGAAAGTGGCTCATATGTAAGTCGTATTAAACTATATGAAGCTACGTGTCGTAAGCTCTTATACATCTAAATTATCTGATCGACTTCCAGGTATTTAGTATTGGAAACTTTTATAATGCAGCAACAGGTACAGTTCCTCATCGGTGAAAACCTACCGTCAATATATTTTAATATCAGGATACCAGGATTTATGTTGTTTTGCTTAAATATATAAAAAAAAATCATTTATTTCGGACCACATAAATCCATATCGGGTTAGTAAGTATCTTATATCTGTGTATCACTGTATCTCTGTATCTTATAACTATGTTAGTAAGTACAAATATTTAAATTTTTTGTGATATATAACATGTAATTTATTATACTGATGTTTAATGTAAGTAAATTATTATTTAGGCAATTTTAAATTTCCTGTTCTGCTGACCTGTGGACTTCGGTCCACTTATTACCCACAAATACAACCGAAGTGTCGTCGGTATACGAGAATTTACTACCTTGTTCGGTATGCATATTAGAAAGTCTATTTATGTAAATGAGGAGAGGAATAACGTTCGACCAAGCACACTCCCCTGTGAAATCCCAAATGTACATTTTAGTCCACCACTTCTATAATTTCTAATCTTTGCCATTTGTTTTTTTTAGATAATAAGTATGTATTAAACTCTTCGAAATCATACGTAATATAATTAACACTTTCTAATCGAAAGATTAGTAATCACTTTTACAGACACAGAGCCCTGTATGTTATCAGCGGACTGCGGGCAATCCCAATACCTATTCATATAATACCCGTCCGATTATTGAGAATTGATTTTAGATAAGGATGTATCGTGTTTTTGTAAACTAATGCCTCTTTGGATCCTCGTTCAGGGCACATAGAGCTACACCTGAGGAGAATGTGTTAGTATGTTACATCTTCTTCATATTATATCAAATTTAAATTGTTTTTACTATCGAATGACCTGCGATTTATTTTATTACGATTTAGGGATCTTCAAAAAAGTATTCTTTCCTCAAACGCAACGCATCTATTTATTTATTTATTTATTTATTTATTAAGGATCGCCAACAAGGCACACAATATATACATTATATTATTATCATATAAATTGAACAAGAAAGCATACAAGATAAAAGGTGCCTCAATTAAAGGCAATCTCGACATTCATAATCACAAGAGAAGACATACTAATATCTCAAATCAATCAAATCAATTATTTGTTAGACCTTCGGTGTTACGGATGTCTGTGGGCGTTGGTGATCACTTTACATCAGGTGACCCAACTGCTCGGCTCCTATGCTATAAAAAAAAGAATATGAATATGAGTATCTCTAAAATATGAATTAAGCTAAAATCTATGCATGGTTAGTAAAAATCAAATAAACAATTCTGCTGTTATGTGAAGTAAATTTCTTAAATTTATGGTTTAGTAATTTACTAGAGAGATTTCACGAGAACAATAGTATTTTTATTAGACAATAAACAAGAAAATTATGATTATAATTTGTCATCTATAAATGGTGTCGTTTCCGTAGTGAATAATAATGATAAAATAAAATATTGATTATTTTTCCTCTTAATTTACTCAATCCATCAACCCAAGATGATCATTTGAAAACTTATCTCATCATTTTTCGAAAAGAAAAAAAAACACTATTTTTATAGTACAAACGAGTAGTCGCAGCCATTTCCATGACTACCGACGCCAATAGACTTCTGCATAGAGGTTATATATGTATAACCGTTGCCTTGCGTTGCCTCTTCCCATTTCCAAGGGCCATCGGCTACTTACACACCGTACGAAATGCGAAAGTACAGCTGTCACTTTACGACGGTGTCGTTTAAGCGAGATGTACCTCGTGCCGGCTCAATTTGACTACATAAAGGGCAGCATAAAGGTGACACGCACGATGCGTTGCTCGTTCTTTTTTTCTTCCTCTTCCCTCGTCCATGGATCACGCGACAGCGGACAGCACAGCGTTATAGTTGAAAGACGCCACATTCTTAGGACCGTAGTCGCATTATAGGGTTTAAACAATATCCTTAATTAAATAAAGAATATTATATACTACACACGTTGTTCGAGTTGAACTTGTTATTTAAATAAAAAACAATAATTAAAATTCTTAATATTAATTTATTGTTAACATCATTGAAATTAAATTGAGTTAAAATAGCAGCAGATCTTTTTAATGTTCTTCAACATTTCAAACAAATTAGGCATTGCTTTGGATCCAGGCGGTATAGCGAGACACGCGAGCGTTGACACCAGGGTAGCGAGACATAGCGCATTCTTCTCCCCAAGAACAGACACCAACGATAACACCGTTATGGATCAGAGGGCCACCGGAGTCACCCTGGCACTGGTCGCGACCGCCGATGTCGAGCCATCCGGAGCACAGCATGTTGTCGGTGATGGTGTAACCGAGCTCAGCGTAACGAGTTCTGCAAGTGTTCTGGTTCACTGTCCAGATCTGAACGTGTTGCAGTTGCTCAGAGGCAGGTCCTTCGTACTGTGAAGATAACTCTTGTTAAAAATTGTTATCATCAAAAAATATTAATTCTTATTAGTTAAAGTTAGTACTTGTAGCACAATCTAATAAAAGAATTTTAATGACCACGCTGGCGCGGGCGCAGTGGTACAGGGCTCGAATAAGCAGAATATGCGCTAGGGGTCGCGGGTTCGAATCCCGCCTTGATTATGGATGTTGTCTATGTATTATATGTATTTCTATAATAAAAATCTTAAATACATGTAAAATTTCTTAAATATATAAAACATCACACAATTGTATACAACAGAGTCGCTTTCCGCCCTCTGTGTGTATGTATGGAAATTCTTATGTCAAAATAGCTTTTGATGGGGGTTTTTTTAGAGTGATTTAAGTGAAATGTTTATATTATGTATAATAATTTCATTTTTGAAACCCGAAATCCACGCGGGTGAAGCTGCGGGCGGAAGCGGAAGCGGCAGACAACGGAAATAGTTATACTTAAATAAGTATAACTATTTCCGTTGTCTAGTACATGTAACACAAGTCCTTGCGGTACTTAGTTTGGGGCTAGACTAACGTAGATATATCCACAGAATAGTCGATTGCATACGAGTGATTTTCATCATAGGATTATTGATATTAAATATTAAAAATATTTCTTGAGTAAGAGAAAAAAAGTAAGAGATGAAAGGAGAGTTAAAATTATGACAATGAGAATTAAAGGCAGGAAAAATCTAAAGTCTTACTCACCCATAGAGCTCCCCATCCTGCAGCCCACACAATTTGGTTGTCAGCGACATGGTAGTTGGCACCAGCGATGCTACCGGCGCGAACTTGGTTATTGAAAGTGAAGGCGGTAGCAGAGTGCATGATAGCAATGTCATTGTCCAGATTCTGACGGTTGAAATTGGGGTGGTTGATAATTCTGTTCACGTTGTGAACAACTCCAGCACTGTTGGCCCACGTGGATCCAATACGCAGGCGCCATTGAGAAGCTAAAGGCAACCATCTGTAGACAAAAATATGTGTGTTTAAATACAGAATTCATTCTTATCCAGGTTTTAAAATTTTTTGTGATCGCTGAAACCATGTATTGATTAGTAGATCAAATTGTACTTACACACCTGGTTAATTATGTTTTGACAAATGGTCAATACAATGGCAATACTTACATAAAACAATGAGCAGCAGTGAGGATAGCCCTGTTGTTCAAGATGGTGCCGCCACAAGACTGGGTGAACGTGGAGCCCCACCAGTTGGCGAGTAGAGCGGTAGCATATGGGTATTGTTCAATAGTTGTCACTGAACCTCCCACAATTCTCGTATTTTTTGGTGCACCTAAAAAGTTTAATAAAGAATTTGATCAATTATCATTATGGAATACGGTTAATTCAAATGCGACATATGATTCTATAACATTTTCGGTTTCCAGCTAAAACAAGAAGTGTCAATTATAAGACTTTGTTGCTTGTGCTACTTTGAAAATATTAATTATTCGATGTCTATATAAATTAAAATTGAATATTTGACAAAAAGTTAAGAAAATAAAGTTTAGTTTTATGCAAAAAAATGTACCCGCGACCACTGTTAGGCCCGCTGCCAGAAGTAGGATCAAAGCACGCATGTTTACTCTTCTAACACTGCTGGAAGATAATGATATTAAATTTCAAAATGTACGCGCTTATAAATAAAACGTTTAATCAATAATTTCGTGGTAATCTCACTATCTCAAGTATTAGTTTTTCCCACATTTACTACATTATTATCGGAAAACAATATAGATTAACAGATTAACGAAAGGAATTTGTTTGCAATTGCCTAAAAAATCTTATTCACTTAAACTCAAAGACAAATAAAGAGAATGATTTAAGTAGATTCTTTTCCTCTGTTTAAGAAGACACCTATATTTTAAGTATACTTTTTCTCAAGATTCTTTTAATGTTGACGGAATGTTTTAATAAGTGTCAAATGATTTTGCCGTATCTGTTCTCAACTTTTTTTCTCCTCTTACTCTCGCCTACTACTTTCACCACCCTTGCCAATTCGCTTGTCCTTTCCAATTTTATCCAACAGCACGTCGCAAATACCTTCAGTATTTTCTCGCCACATCTCACAAGCGTAAAGCGTAATTTTCCTAATGTATGATAAATACATTCCATATGCATTGTCTATCCAAATACCTTATTTTATTTCAAGTACCTAGTATATTTTTTAAACGAAACGCTACAGCACAGATGTCACTTTACCCCGGTATCATGTGAGAAAGGGGTACATCCCCGATGGTGCCTGCTCACATCAGCGTGGCACTACCTCTTACTTTTATATGATCTGGCGTATTTTAACAACAACGGACATCACTATAACATAATTATTTTTTGTCGTTTTTTTTGTTATTGTTCTTTAACCGACTATTCTTCAGACCATAATATGTTAGTTCAAAAAAGAAATAAGTTTTTTTACGAATAATATCCTTACTATATAAACTAATTTTAAAAATTTCACGCAAACTAGAGGGATTAGTTATAAATATTTGTTAAAAGGGTTTCCCATATTTCATAATAAGGTAATAAATTAATTATTGATAAGTACGTCACATTTTTATGACGAGCTTTTGATAACGCAATCAGTATGTAGCACCAGCGGATTGTTTCGTAGTCGCTATAGATCATCGAGGGTTCCCGACAAGCGTTTTCGTAGCGTTACGTTTATAGGAATTTGAAAAACGTACAACATTTGTATATATCTATGTCTCTAGATAACGGTTAAGCTGCGGTTAAAAGAGCTCATAGATTTTAAAAACATTCAAAAAATATGTCGTTCCAAAAATTAAAAGCAGTAGAGACTGCTTTTAATTTTTAGAACGACATATTTTATATATACATTAATATAGGAATTCAGTATTTTAGACTCTCTTATGAAAAGAAATTGGAGAATCTACTTATTAAAAGAAAAAAAGGCAGTCACAGGCATCTTAGTATAATACAAACACTAATTTATATTACTGTGTTCAGCCAAACTTTATTAATTAATATGACAAAAAATCAATGAATGAGTGAGACTTATAAATTACTAGCTTCCGCCCGCGGCTTCGCCCGCGTGGATTTCGGATTTTAAAAAATTCCTATAAATTTTAACTTATTATGTTATTCTGATATGAAAGCTATATTACTGTAAAATTTCATGTAGTTCAGTAGTTTTTGTGTGAAAGAGTAACAAACATCCTTACAAACTTTCGCATTTATAATATTAGTAGGATAACTATAAAATAAAAACTTAAGTTCAAGCTTTAAATGTTTCATTAATAAACATATTAATGAAATGAAAAGTAGATATTATACTATTGTGATCTTAAATTTCACCAAAATGTTCTACATTAATATTATTCACCTATTAAACATTATGAGGTCATTCATCCGTATTATGAGGCCAACATAATCACATCACAACAGGAAGTGCATCTCTGTCCGCTGGTTCACGTATGATAAGGTAGTCAGACACGACTGGAAAGAAATCATACGCAAGACTCACGCCCTGAAAAGTAAAATACCAACAGACGCTCTGCCATGACTTCAGAATTTGCAGTAATCTTACGTAACGGTAATGTATAAAAAAAAGTACAGACGATTTAGATTTTTTTACTCATATTCATAATTAAAATACAATAGCGTAAACAGATTTTTGTAACAGTGATTATGGTGAACATGCACAACACGTACATGAAACATTCAATAAGTTTTATTTTTAAAAACCCTAGGTGTTAATCTATAATATATATATTTAAATTTCACGATATATATATATATATAAATTTCACGAGACACACTAGTTTAACATTAGATAAATTGAGATTTTTTATAGCGAAAATATTGAAAACATAAAACTAAATTAATATTTTAATATAATGTGTATCTTGCATATATTTACGTCATACGTCACAAACCTATTTCCAAAATTAATACTGCAGGATGATGAAATGATCAAAAATTCATCTTAAGGGTTTTTTCACCTCGAAACACTTAACAAGGCGTCGTCTATCGTCGATTGTATGACGCGAGTTTCCGCAGAACAACAGCTGTTTCCATTAGTTATGAATACTATGTTTTACAATGAAGTAAGTTAAATATTTTTTTTTATATGTTGGTACATTTAAAATTAGATTTTAATAACCAGCTTTTATTAGGTTTACTATTACTCCTCTCCGATGATTCAGCCCTGTAAGTTTCGAAGCGATTTTTATATAATACTGGCAGAGCATCGCAGTTTCACTCGCGTAAAAATCGATCACGTGGAAATACCGAGGTGAAAAGTAAATGTTAGCCGATTCTCAGACCCACCCGATATACATGCGAATCGGTCAAACCGTTTCGGAGAATATGGTAACTAACATTGAGACACGATTTAGGTATACGTAGAGACATAATATTTACCTTAATTTTCGAAAACCATCGATAAATACTAATGTACGCTTTGAAAAGTGTAAACTCCAATTTATACCTACTTAATTGTTGCAAGTTTCTTATAACTAAAAAAACGTGTTCGTAATACCTCCATCGCTCTCCTTTATTTACAGTCACTACAGATAAATAAAGTACAAAATAGCAATACGACTCCTGAACAAAATGTAAAATGACAACGACGCGCGGCAAAGTATAGAAATAATGAAATAAATAAGGCGCTTTTAATTAACTGACAAATTCAGATGTCTGATATCTTTATCAGCAAAGCTATATTGTATAGGTATATTCAATACTCATAGCTAGCTTCAACCTACGAATTCGTCCACGTGCGTAAATATTATAATAGATTTTATTGAGAATGTTCTATCTACTAGGTACTACTTTACTAGGCAAAGATTAGGTACATCAATCGGTACACTCTCAACCTCACTAACTCAGAGTTAAAAAATATAAAATTCTAGTGAAATACATAATATAAAGGTGGCTTTTAATATTTTTAAGTAGCTTTTCTGTAGCGATAGCTCGGGTTATAAATATGAATTAAACTCTTAGAAATCAACTGGAAAAACCGTGAATTTATATCTCCAGCTATAAAAAGCATACGTAATATTATGTACTTTGTAATCTGAAGATTACTAATCACTTTTACAGATAAAGAACCCTGTATGTTATCAGCGGACTGAGGGCAATCCTAATACCTATTCATATTATAACCGTTCATTGAGAATTGATTTTAGATAAGGATGTATCGTATTTTTGTAAACCTATGTCTCTTAGGATTCTCGATCAGTTTACATGGAACTATCTCTAAGAAGAATATGTAAGTAATAAGTATACAAGGTTATTTTTTGGTCACCGGCCATATTTTCAGGTCTGGTTCAAATTCAATACTACATTCGATTTAAGAAATAATAAAAAATAAAAAAATAATTAGTAAATATTACTTTGTCCCATGTTATAAACATATTTCTTGGTCACCGAGTGGCATATGACTTGGAGTGACGCTCGGCTGGCGTCACTGACCTTAAAGTCGATACAATTCGCGTATGAACCACGATCGCTGTATTTTTAAGGACCATTTTAAATCGATTTTATTTAACAAGATAAGATAAGATTAAGTCTCATATACAATTAGACGATAAAATTTAAAACGCACCCTTGGAATTATGTTTTCTTCATTATTTTTAAATTTTGCCGGGGACCAAAAAGTAACCCTGTATAATATCTTCTTCGTATATCAATTAATTATTTAAAATATCAGTGTTGCCGAATGATATATTAATTTAATTTGAAGCTCATATATTTTCAAAATGTGAATTAAGCAAAAATCTATGCATGGTTAATTAAAATCAAATACATCATATTGTTGTTATGTGAACTAAATTTACTAAAGATATATTTTAGTAGTTTACACTGTTTCTACGACAACACACAAGAAAGAATGAAATTATAATTATAAATTGTTATTTATATATATGAATTTATTTCTGTAAAATCAGTGAACAATATAATGATTAATTTTTTCCTGAAATTCTGTCATTCCATCCACCCAAAAACATCATTTCAAAACCAATACCGACATTTTTTGAAACGAAAAAAAGCAGACAAAGGTAGGACATGTTTCAGGTCTCGAGCACCGCAGTCGCAGTCCTACCCAGTGACATAGCCTCACTTTACTAGGCTTGACCTGCAGCCGGTCACTCCTATCCGAAGACTATTGAGCGTAGGCAGGTAAGCCACTACAATTTAGAACTGGGCGAAAGAGTATCCGCATTCGATTTGATGAAGTACGAAGGGACGGTGTAATTTAAGCACCACTGACAGTTCCGTTTGTCTTTAGACTGAACTGCTCAGCTGCTAGTCGCCTGTATGCAAATTTCCGACTTTTTAAGCGTACTCTTTGCGGAATGTGGCCGAATATAGGAAGTTTGGAGTCGGTTTTCTGCGATAGTTTCTCTGACTCACAGACAACTGGGTAAAGAAGTTTGAGTGGCGTGGGTTTTAAGCAGCCCCTTAAGTTGCGGCAGGTCACGTTGAGCGCCATCTCTGTTTCTTTCGCGTGTTCAGAGCGACGCCACACTAGACATGTCGTTCTGAAAACAAGCGGGGCTACTCCCCGTGTAGATGTGATGAGGTGTCTGAGCAGATTATTTCTATTGCCTATCTTTTGTTAAGTAAAGTTTAGGAAAATCCTTTCAAATATTTTATTAGTATTTCACCAAACACAGATATTGCGGTAACTTTTTGGGTACTTAGAATACTTACCCGGTTCGAGGAGCGCTACGATATAAAATTAATACATAAAACTAATTCTGATATAAAATTAATACCCTATTTATGACTTTTGTCTTTCTCCACACTCTGGACAACTTGAAGTTTAACAAACATGACAAAGAGAACCAAAAATCATGACACGGCTATCTTGTAACTTATTTTGATAGGACTAGCAATTTTGCCGGAAAGCCGGAAAACCCATTTACATCCCGTAAATTAAGGAACTAAGGAAGCATAATTTACAGAGTAAAAAAATATTCTAACTGCCAAAAAAACTACCATGTTGCAGCGGTCATATTGGATTTGTTTATAATATCTTAGAACTCCAGTATATTTAGACTGTTGTATTTATTTATTTGGTTCACCAACGGTAGTATAACACTTTAAAAAGGTAACGTGCATCTACATAACAAATATTAATTGTGTAACAATCACTTATAGGTAAACTCAGCATGCATAGTGAGTGTTGTACCATAAAAACAAAAAAAAAATATTTAAAATACATCAACTTCTGTAATATAACTAATAAATGTTAGTATTAACAAAGAAAAAAATATGAGTATAATATCTATAAACATTTTAGAAAGTAACTACTCTAGAGCAAGACACTTATACAACCTTAACTTTGTACAACCTTGCTATAGGAGAATTGGCACCAGCTGCCGTTCTTCTTAGGGGTGGACATAATGGAGTGACAGGCCTGCGAGGGACTTTAGTAAGGGTGTGAAAGTTAAACATGCTTACTAAATCTGAGCAGTCAACCTTATGTGGCATCGTTTTACACACAAAAAATGCGTCTAGTAATTTGCGGCGATTTTCCAGCGAAATCATTTTAAAATGAGCCTGTCGCTATACGATTTAGTTTGCTAATGGGTTACATTTGTCTAACAAAATATGTTCTAAAATATGTTTTCCTGGTGGCGGCAAATATCATGCGCAGAGAGCTACGTGATACACCGACCGTCCCTTAGATATAGCCAAAGTTACCCAAACATCTTCACAGTTACTTTCAAATTTAATAAAGCGTTTAGAATTAAAAGATTTCTTTCTTGCAATTAATACTCCTCCACCCTCTTTTCCTATTTGCAACTGTGATTTTTCCCTATCCCTCCGAAGCACTACGTATCGCATCGGTCGTCAAATAGCTCACCGCTCATTGTTGTGAAAGGTGAGCTCATTACAATGAGCATTTAGCAGTGTCATTTAGCCAGGTCTCAGTTATTATTATAATATCATACTTATAAATATCTACATATTTGACGGTAAGCTATATGTGTTTTTGTTCTTAAGCCCCGACAATTTTGATAAATTATCTTTAAATTGTCGAATTCTGATATAAAATTAATATCCTATATAAGTTAGAGAAATATACTAATTATAATTTTAAGTGCAAGACATTTACTTCAATTACTAAAACTAGCTAACATTAGGGTAAAATAAACAAGATTAAAGTAAATAACTAAGAAACCAAGTGAGGCAGTATCATGTTTATTTTTGAAATATTACTTGAAATTCGTGTAATCATTATTAATCATTTAACTACTTAATATGCACAAAAGGTGAAATTTAGTTATTTACGACGAAATATTACTAAGTGAGTCTTAAAAATGTATACTACATACCTTGTTCATCAACATGTAGTTTAATAAAAACAATTTGTAATTTCTAATAATAACTTTTTGTTAACATCAGTGAAATCAAATTCAGTTGAAATAGCAGTGCTTGCTCGCTTGATCTTTTTAATGTTCTTCCAAAAAAATTATGCATTGCTTCGGATCCATGAGGCATAGCGAGACACGCAAGCGTTGACACCAGGGTATTTAGCCTGAGCGCATCCTTCTCCCCAAGAGGAGAGACCAATAACCACACCTTAATGAATCAGAGGGCCACCGGAGTCACCCTGGCACTGGTCGCGACCGCCGACGTCGAGCCATCCCGAGCACAGCATGTTGTCGGTGACAGTGAGACGGATTTCCGCGTAACGGTCTCTGCAAGTGTACTGGTTCACTGTCCAGATTTGTACGTGTTGTAGTTCCTCAGAGTCAGGTCCTCCGAACTGTAAAGATTAGTCTCGTCAAAATCGTCCTCATCAAAATATAAAGATTGATTCAATTAGTAGTTGTAGCATAATCTTATAAAATGATTGGAAGGTTGTTTATGAGTGTTTTTCGTCTTAGAAATAAGATGTTAATGTTATACTTTAAAAAATGAGTAAGAGAATAAATAAAATAGAAGTAAAAATAATTAAAGGCAAAGGTGAGCAGTAGAAAAAATCTAAAGTCTAATCACATACCCACTGAGCTCCCCATCCTACAGACCATACAGGTTGGTTGTCAGCAACCTTGTAGTTGGGACCAGCAATGCTACCGGGGCGAACTTGCTTGCTAAAGATGAAGGCGGTGGCAGATTTCAAAATAGAAATATCATTGTCCAAAGTTTGAAGACTGAAACTGGGGTGGTTGATAATTTCTTTCACATTGTGTACTGAACCACCGCTGCTGGCGAATGTAGAACCAACGCGCATGCGCCATTGAGAAGCAGAAGAGAACCACCTGTTGACAAAATATATATTCGTTCTTAACCAGGCTTTAAAAAAAACTGTGATCGATAAAATTGTGTACAACAAATTTTACATTGACACCTCATCTATACTAATATTATAAAAAGGAAACCTTTGTATTTTTGTATGTTTGTATTGAATAGGCTCAAAAACTACTGGACCGATTTCAAAATTTATTTTACCATTACTTAGAAGGATTCGTCCGAATCCATATAGGTAGGAATATATTTTATCCCGAAAAAATGTTCCTATGGGATGCTAAGGGATGTTTTTCACGGGATCGAAAATTGCGCGGGTGAAACCGCGGAGCTCAGCTAGTTAATTATATTTTGACAAATCTCTAATAAATTTGCTATACTTACATAAAACAATGAGCAGCGGTGAGAATAGCCCTGTTGTTTAAGATGTTACCACCGCACATCTGGCTGAATTCGGTGCCCCACTAGCTGGCGAGTAAAGCCGTAGTATATGGGTACTGTTCAATAGTTGTTTCTGAACCTCCCACAATTCTCGTACTCTTTGGTGCGGAACCCTAAAAATGAAAAGGAATTCCTACTAATAATATGCTT
>LUGF01025138.1:21452-32510 GCA_001625245.1 Calycopis cecrops
GGGGGTTATGCTGGACTCCTACTGCCTCCTCCGCCCATAAAATCATTATCAAATTCGGCACAGGCACATTCTGAATTACCATTCTGATCATTATGAAGCGGCCATACATAAACATCATCGTTTTTTATTTAATATAGATTATATATAAAATAAATATTAATTTTCTAAAACTACTTAAATTTGTTTTAAAACTTGGTCAAATATAAAACCATTTTCAAAATTATTATTGGACGCTGAAAGTATTAAAAATTCATCTTAAGGGTTATTTCACTCCGAAACACGTTACACGTTAATTACTGTCGTCGGTTGTATGACACGAGCTTCCGCAGAACAACAGCTGCTTCCATTAGTTATGAAGCAATATGTTTTATACGTGACGTATTAATATGGAGTGGATTAAATAATTATATGTATTATGATATTTTAAAATTAGTTGACAGTTTTTTTAATATCGATACGTATTAAAATAGCAAATAATCGGTTATTATACTTTAACTGAATATGCACAGAAAATTTGATAAGAATGGGTCGAACAATTTACTATATATTATACCGATATGGATATTATACCTTAACGTACTGCAACTTGATAAGCTTTTACGCTTTTTATTGGAAGGTGTAAACTCCGATTATTATAATGGTATTGCATCTATCCCTAATTTTGAGGACATTGGATAAGGAAAACAATAAAACTCCTGTATAAAAAGTAAAATGACAATAATGTGCGATAAAATACAGAGATAATAAAATATATAAGGCGCTTTTAATTTACTAACAAATGTAGATATCATAAAGACTTCATCGGCAAAGCGATATTGTCAGTCCAGATTTTTTAATGAACTTTTAGCTAGCTCTCTCCTACGAATTCGTCTATGTAAATTTTATAATAAATTTTATTATACGCTCTGCTATCTCTAGTAAACGAAATAAGAACAACTATTAGGTTTTTGGTATTTTAATAGTAGCATATATACCAATATGTCGGGTCGTAAGTATGTATTAAACTCTTTGAAATCAACTGGAAAATCCAGAGACAAAAAGCATTGTAATATATTAAGTACTTTGTAATCTAAAGATTGCTAATCACTTTTACAGATACAGAACCCTGTGCGTTATCAGTGAACTGCGGGCAATCCCAATTGATATAATACCCGATTATTGAGAATTGATTTTAGATAAGAATGTATTGCATTTTTGTAAACTAATGCCTCTTCGGATCCTCGGTCAGTTCACATGGAAAATATGTAAGTATGGAACATCTTCTTCGTATATCAGTAAATAATTTATGTCTGTTTTATCTTTGGAGCTTATGTATCTTCAAAATATGAATTATGCAAAAACCTATGCATGGTTAGTTTTATTTAAAAAAACATATTTCTGTTACTTCAAGTTAATTTAATTAAATTAATTTAAAGTTATATTTTAGTAATTTGCTAAACAAATTTTACGGGAACAACGGTATTTATTAAATACAATAAATGTGAAAATTATAACATTTTGTAATTTATAAATGCATTTTTTCTATAAAATTAAAAGATTGATAGGTAAATCTTCATTAATCTTCTTAAATGTTCTCATTCCACCATCCCAACATTATCATTTAAAAACCTATGACGCAAATTTTCGAAACTAACTAAAAATATAAATCATCATTACAAATACAAAAGGGAAAATCAATTGGTGGTAGGCGCTACCATTAATTTATTTTCCTTTTTGTTTTTGGGATTTTAACATTGTGATAGGATAATTTTAAATATATTTGTGAGTGTGTACCCCGTACCCCCCCTTACCTAGGGTTGCCAACTCAGTTGATCAGAAATCCGGGAGGATAAAAAAAGGTCATGAACATGGTCGGAAGGCATTTAATTTAACATTATGAGATTACAATAATTTAATTTTGTCACAGCTCGCATACAATGCAACTTGCATGCTGCCCGCCACTTGCCAGTCCGGAAGATTTAACCCGCGTTACGGGAGCCGGGAGATTTTAAACTCTAAGGCCCCAGTAGGCCAACTGTTAGTGGCGGACTGAGTTTGACCGACTGTCTCAGTTAGTGGCCGATTCATAGCAAAATAAACAGTTTGCTTTCGACCTGCGAAAATTGATCTGAGTTCGCAGCTAATTCGAATTTAGGTTTGCTACAACTTTGCTGCTCACTCAGTCCGCCGCTAACAGTATGCCTACTGGGGATACAGCCTAAGTCCTTTTTTCCGGGAAAATCCCGGAATACCGGGAGAATCCCGGAATTCCGGGAGAGTTGGCAACCCTACCCTTACCCCGTGCCTGTGCACTTTAGATAAATCTTTAAATTATCTGAAACATTTTCATTAGACTTTTTTCGATTGAACTATTAGTTTGCTTGAAATCGTGAAAAACCATTTACGGGACGTAAATGGTCCCTTCCATGGACCACCGGATCCACACACCGTACGAGAAGCGACAGCACAGCTGTCACTTTGAGACGGTATCGTGTAAGCGAGAATACCAATTTGACAATACCTCTTACTAATAAATTAAAAAAAAATAGGTATTACAGTCGATTTGAACACGTGATCGGCATGGCACGAACGTCACCCTTACATGTTATGAGCACGGGTAGGGGACCTGTGCTCATAACATTTGCCTTTTTTCAATAAGACTCGCAATTTACCCGTAAATGATACAAAGCCATTTGCATCCCGTAACCTGTCTCCGTCACTTTTCAAATTGACTTTATTTTTTTTCTTATATTCATTTTCTCACTCTTCCAATGGGCTTCATTATGTTCTATTTTTATTTACATTTTACCAATTTAAATACATTTCCTAGTGCTTCTTAACTAACAATTATATCAATCATCTAAAGACTAAATATACATTATCTAATATAATAAAATTTATTTCATGGGACCCAACGATTTATTAAAAGATATTGTAGTAAAAATAAATCATAAATAGTTTTTCAAAGAATATATAAGAAAGGACCAAATTGTAAAAAAATATTTACCTAGTAGTAGTACTCACAAAAAGAATGCCTTAAAATGCCGTTAAGATATTCAGTCTCTAGGAGGGAATAAACACACATACATACGGCCGATACATTACCTTCCAGTCTGGTAGCAACATAAAAAACTAGCAGTGTCCCACAACTTAACAGACACATTTTTGTTGTGATAATTTCAATGATCTTCAGAAGTTGGAACAGCATAAACCATATAAGCAGTGGACGTCCTCCGGCTGATGATGATGATGAAACCATAATTTAAAGTACCCAATCAGCAGCAGCAGGAGCCATTTTTATAACTACCAACACCCATAGACATCTGCATAGAGACTATGCACAGCGTTGCCCTCCTTCCTCGTCCCTCCTCCATGGGGCACTGGATACTTAGCGCACGTAACGCGACTGCACAGATTTTAAATTTACGCAGCTGGTATCGTGTAGGCGAGACGTCCCTCACCGTGCCAGCCCAACTCGGCTGCAATGCAGAGTGGCAATAACGCTTACAATATAAAGGTAAAAAATAAAATTTGATGACTCCATCCCTATTTCTTAAATTATAAAACACTAGCGACCCGCCCCGGCTTCGCACGGGTGGACATTTATTTTTTAAGCTCTCTGAAATATTTGGATAAGGATTATTATTTGACGATAATATGATCATAAACATAAGCTAATAATTTTAATTACTTTTATTCTATGGAAAAGTGGTTATAATGGCTAAAATATAAATGTTTGGTTTATACTTAAAGTATACTCTCATCTTAAAGGCCGGCAACGCAACTGCAAAACCCCTAGTGTTGCAGATATCTGTGTGCGTCGGAAAACACCATCATCTCGGTGACTCGACTGCTCATTTGCCTCTAACCATTTAGGCAGCGTTCGCGAGAATCGTTAACGTATGGCGTTTTTTCGTCGACTTACTCCACAATTTTCACTACCACGAAAATCCTATCTATTTTCCGGGATAAAAAAAAATATAGCTTATACGAATTCGGAAGAATGTCTCTAAGTAATGGTAAAAGAAATTTTGTAATCGGTCCAGTACTTTTTGAGCCTATTTAATACAAACATACAAAAATACAAAAATACAAATGTTTCCTCTTTATAATATTAGTATTGAAATATAAATGTTTTGTTTATACTTAAAGTATACTCTCATCTTAAAGGCCGGCAACGCAACTGCAAAACCCCTGGTGCTGCAGATGTCTGTGGGCGTCGGAAAACACCATCATCTCGGTGACCCGACTGCTCGTTTGCCCCATGTACTATAAAAAAAAATACTATCGCTGACTTTTTTAGGCATTATTGAGCTTTACAACTTTTCTATAGAAGTCAACCAAACATCTCTAACCATTTAGGCAGCGTTCGCGAGAATCGTTAACGTATGGCAGTTTTTTCGTCGACTTACTCCACAATTTTTACTACCACGAAAATCATATCTATTTTCCGGGATAAAAAAAAATATAGCCTATACGAATTCGGAAGAATGCCTCTAAGTAATGGTAAAAGAAATTTTGTAATCGGTCCAGTACTTTTTGAGCCTATTCAATACAAACATACAAAAATACAAAGGTTTCCTCTTTATAATATTAGTATAGACTAGTCGACCCGCGCCCACAGCATTGGGCGTCAAAAATAAGAATAGTCAAGGATGGTAAAAAATGGTTCTGCAGTTTTGGAATAACGTAACGAATACAAACAAACAAAAAAACTTTCATCTGTTTATATTAAAAAAGTAAAAATAGTATCGCTTACACGAGACCGGCTTAAAGTGGCAGTTGTGCTGTGTGCTGTGTGTGTGTAAGTCTCTACGCTATGGGCATCGGTAGTCATGAAAATGGCACCGAGTGCTCGTTTGCCCCCACCATAAAAAGTAAAAAAGTAACAACGTGTAACAATCGCGTTCACATAAAAAAACCTTATCTTTATATAGTTAGAACGACTTCTGTTGCTGACAGATCCGGGGCATCTCGACAAAGATGGCGGATGGCACTCGTGATTTTAGCCAGTATTCGACCTTCTCTTGTGGTCTGAATCGCGCACTCTCCGTCAGAACCGATGTAATCTCATAAACTACCAAGTCCTATGGAAACTGATAAATAAGTTACCCATTCATAATTTAAAAATCCAAATCTCATTATCTCTACCCGACCGCGAAGAAGGAGGTAATGTTTTTCGGCCGATGTTCTATTTTACCTGCTACAGCCAAAACGGATTAACGGCATTTATCGTATAAGGTGTCGTCGTGTTATCAGGGCGACACCTGGTGGACAACAGGTACATTAAATTGTATTTTAAGCACTCGATTTTTTTTTTATGTTATAGGAGGGCAAACGAGCAGTTGTAGCCATTTTCATGACTACCGACGCCCATAGACATCTGCATAGACTACAGATAAGATAAAACAATATTCGTAGTTTATCACAAAAACTTGTAATGATGTCTTAAGTTTAACGGATTTTATTGCGGTTTATTTTTTTAATCATTTTAGAAGCTGTCGTTTTAGAATCTTTACAGCATCCATGGTCACGCGCTTGTAAACTAAATAAATAAACCGTGATAAAATCCTGTAAAGTTGTTTTATTCAGTCTTTCTATTGTAACGCGGACTTGTGTTACATGCACTAGGTATCGCAAATATCTGGGGTTTACTGCGTAGGGGGAGCTGTCTATATGCTTTCGAGTCCCACATACCCTCCAGGTTTTCCCCAACTTGGAGGAATGCCTAAGAGCTTTCCCCAGCGAGAAAAAAAAAAAAGGTATCGCAAATATATTATTTCATCATTTGTTTATAAATTTACAAAATATTATAGATTTAATATTTAATAGTCATAGAGTGTGCACAGCTCGATTATAATATATAGAATAAAATTATTAGTAAGGATATTAATGTCGTCCTGACCGAGCTTCGGCCACGGCAATAGGGTTTTAATAACGCAAGGTGGTAGTGCCACGCTATATTGCAGCCGACTTGGGCCGGCACACCGGAAAGGAACCTCTCGCCTAGCTATAGCCAGTGGCGTAACTATTCCGCTCGAGGCCCCTGGATCATCGGATGGGCCCCCCAACATACAAAAAATACAAAAATACAAAATATTTTATTTCAAAAACTTGCTTACATTATATCACATCGTGTTTGGAATCTCCTTTTAAGCAATACATTGCTTGTGGTAGGAGAGACCGCCCTTCCATATCTAGGTTCTTAATATAACTGCTTAAGAGCGTTTACGCCCATTGAGTTATATGTATACGTAGTAATAATAACTCAATGTTTACGCCTTGCGCACTTGGTTTTATGTAATTCATGGGTAATTCAAACCCACACATACGGATCGCCGTGTGAGTAGCATATATATAATGTTAGTATATTCTATAGTCAAATTAACCCACTATGATCCACGTACTGAATTGATTTCGTTTCCGTAGGGTATATGTATTCTGTGTTTGCGACCAGTGTTTTAGAGACGTTTTAAAAAATTTACAGAAAATTAATTACTATACAATAATCAAAACTTTAAATGCAAGATTGTTCAGAATATGCTCTAGTTTATTGGTAAGCTATTATTATATTAAATTTAATAAGGTATATCGTCGAAATATACATTTAAAGTTTGACTAAATTTCACATTTTATTAATTTTAATTTCTCATAGGTAAGATACCAAAACCAAATTTTTTTTCTACTAACTATTCTCTCAAGGATCTTATCAAGTGGTTATTATTTTTTGTTAATTATATATTTCAGTACTTTTATGATATTTTGAGCTTCGAAACTGACGCTAAAAGGGAAATTAATAAACCTCTAATAAGTAATCATGATAGAATACGTACATACTAAATTAATTGAAATATTTTTTCTACTAACTATTTAGACAAGAAAATGTCCTACGATCATTAGTATGTAACATACAATACAATATAAGATAAGTGGTTCATGTTTTTAAGGTGTTTAAAAAGTGCTGTTTTCGAGGCAAATTGCGTTGGAAGGCGTAAACGCTCTTAAACAAGTTAAAAGACTTAACACATAAAAATAAAAGAAAACATTTGATGCAACGAATATAAATTAATGTTTATATTAGTAGTGGCAATCGAGGGTATTTGTGAATTTTTATTTTATTAGTCGAGAACTTCGTACAATATGTATAGTTCGACTACATAAATTAGGGACTACATAAATTCACAAAGTAATATTTTCTTTTTTGTAATTATTAATTTTATTTTTACTTGGATGTTTGTTATTGTTTTGTTCCTCATTGCTTAATTAATAAATTTATTGTTTCATCAGTTAGGTATATATGATTTACAATATTGTGTGAGTTACATTAATTATATTTATTTGAGTGTATGTGTGAACACAATCTTGATTTACAGCATTTGTGTATATGTGTATGTATATTTGCGTGTATGTGTGCGCGTGTGTGCGTGCACGTGTGTGTATGTTCGTGTGTATATGTGTGCGCGTGTGCGTGCGCGTGTGTGTGTGTGTGCGCGCGTGTGCGTGAGTGTTTGTGTGTACGTGTGTGTGTGTTTGTGTATGCGTGTCTGCATTGGTTCATGTCATGATACCTAAGGCGTTGTTATTAATTTTTCAACATCGTCATACGTTAAAGTTTTAAGCCAATGTGTAATGGATATTTTACATTGTGAGTAATGTTTATGATAAATAAGTAACCGTTTATTAATTTTAGTGTATAGAAAGACTGATTGAAATGTAAATTGTCTCCTACCAAACATAGAATTAATTTTACTTATGTTCTCGACAATGCAGTTTCTTTTGTTAGCTATGTTTGCGTCAAAGGCAAGAGATTTATGCTTTTTAAGCACTAATTTTAAAATATATAATTTTCTGACTGTTAGTAAATTAGATGACTGATACAATTCGTCTGTAGAGGATCCGTATGGCTTAAAAAACATGGTTTTTAAAAGACAGCGCTGAGATCTTTCTAGGTCTAGTAATTTAGTTTTAGTAGTTCCTCCCCAGACGGGCAAACAATATGTAATTACTGATTGTGCCAAAGAAATATATATTTCTGTAATTAGTTGTTTTGTTGCCACATCTCTTAATATTTTAAATGTCCAAGTGAGTTTACGAAGTCTATTCATAATCAATTCGATATGCTCATGCCAGCAAAGTCTTTGGTCCACTATTAGTCCTAAGTGTTTTGTATTTTTTACTTTTTGGATTGCTAGGCATGAACAATTGGAGTATTGTTCCTGTGAACATTTATGAATTTTAATGTGAAAATTTGGTGATGGTTGTGCTCTTTCAGATTTTGAGAAACATATATAATTAGTTTTTAGGATATTTAAAGTTAGCAGATTAACATAACATAAAGAAACTTTTTTTTACTATATGTGTAATAATAAATGTTAAGAGTTACGATTCTCCTCTGACCAGGGCCTCTTCTGGTTTGGTGGCGTTTTACCGACTTGCCACCCTGTAGATACGACACTGGCGACAGCGACATAAAAGTGGTGGCATAGTAGCCGCGTTTAGTGGCATTAGGAGGCCACCGCATTACATTATGACATGACTATTATTACACGACTATTATTACATGACTATTATTATTACATGACTATTATTACATAACTATGATTATTATACGACTATTATTGGTCGTCGGTAGTCACCAAAGAGCTCCAATAGCTGATTTCTCTCTTGCTATAAAACAACAACTACAATCTCTATCAGATCCAAATGTGCATTACGTATTGTACACAATTGCAATATGTGTTCCCTCAATTTTAATCCTTAAAAGGAAGTTGAGGCCTTTTAACTAGATCATTGTAGTTTCAGGCAACAAGTGATTTTTTATTTTTTTCCGATGGAACGGCAGTGCGTGCGACACATCAAGCGCATGACCAACGACTAACGTGCTGTCTTCGATTAAACTAAGTGTTATCTGTCCAAAAATTAGAGATATTATTATAAATATCAAACTAATCCGGGCGCATTACGAAATTAGTGTTATCTTTTAGGATACGTGACGTTTTTAATTGTTGATAACATTTATAAGTAGTCAATGTTTTTACAACTCAGTGGCGGTGGGAAAACCAAAACTGATTATTTTTTTATCGAAGGATTTGCCAGGTATATCCGTTAAAGACAACACGGTCGTAAATAGATTAATTGCGATTACGTATTGGTTTTCCCAATTATTGTTATGCGTTGCCATTCTTCTTTTTCCAGTGAGCCACCGGAAACTCACAAACGACACGCACAGCAGCATTACTGGCACGTTGTAGGCGTCATCTCTCACATCTCTTCTGTAAAATCAAAACTCGAATCACTGATTTCTCTTGATTGTAAATATTGAAGATGTAAATATTTTATATGTTTAATACATTTTTAGTAGCTGGATGCATGGATTTAATAAGAGGTTCAGTAAGTGACGTCTGCCTCTTAAAAGAAAAGGATGGAAAGAAGGCAGCACATGTCTATAACCATAGAGATATAAAGTTACTTCTGATATCTATGTCTATAACCAATAAGCAGACGTTTTTGAGTGTTGGTAGTTAGCAAAAGGCTCTAAATACTTAAACTACTACAAGGCACAGGCTACTTACCTGTATCTACTTAAGGTGAGACCACCTGCTGGTGGTCTCACCGTGGTGGCGGTCATAGTCTGATGAAGCGTCCTGGGAACATACTTTTGTAGGGTGTACCTCGCTCTTGCTATAACTACCGATGTTCTAGTCGGTTCGAGTCCGATATAAGCCTTTGTGTATAACCCTACTGAGATGGTAGTCACGGGGGCTGGCTCTCACACGTAAAAAAATTATACAGATGAGAAACAAAATTTTAATGGCTGCTAAACTTTTCACATTTCAATCATGCATTTTTTCTTTAGCATTTCTGTAAAATAACATTATGAACTTGTTACAAATAAAAAATATTATACAGAGTAGGTATATAAATTTGTCTATTTTTAAATTATTTATATATCATTAAGTTAATACAAAAATAATTTAAGTAACACTACTGTAACGGATTTTATCACGACTTATTTCATAAGCAAACAAGCCAGACATTTCAGGAGCGATAAACCATCATGGCCACAGATGGAATGACTACTGTAAAGCTATGTTTATTAAATAATAATAATTAAACTAACCGCAATAAAATCCGTTAAAGTAGATTTATTCTAATATCTTTAACGGATTTTATAAACTCAAGAGATATTTCAATGTATTTAAATATTTGAATGAAATGAAATAAAAACGTTTGTCAAATTAGTGGGTCAAATAGAAATGTAATATTTTATATCTTGTAACTCTATTTGACCCACTTTCCAGTATCGGATTGAGCTACAACTTGGTACATATGATTATGCAACGTGTGGACAACATGGACTTCAAATGTATCGTCAAATTTCACTCATGAAACTGTATGACGGTCATGGAAATTTTACATAAAAGTATAGCAATCCAATCGGCTTATTTGGTTGGAATTAATAAATACTATAGTGCTGATAATACCCATGTTCTGATAGAGGTGGATGAAATAGACCGGCAGCTAGGACCTTTTGCTCATATGATATCGCCATAAAGTGAAAGCTGTACCTCCTACAGTCGCGATATCTACCGAGTGTCAGTTTCCAAGACATATTGGAGGAAAAGTGGGTTGAAAATATGTAACTTGACATGTTATATTTTGTAAAAAGAGTTAGAAACAATGTCTATCAAGCTTTTATTCTAAAAAGTAAATAACCTATTTATCTTTATCTTCTTAGATATTTTTTGTAATTCAATAAAAGCAGGTTTGTATTTTTTGTCCTTTATTCCCACATACATTCCTTGCATTTTTTCTTTGTTTTTTTTTTGTCTTCTTTCTTTTTTAATTTTGGTTTTGAATTATTTATGTGTTGTTTCGATCCAATAGATTGATTTTACCATCATGTTGGATTATTGTTTTTATTTCGCGCTAATAGATGGCGTTCGATCTAGCTACACCAAGTAATATTGATATATTATTTTCTCCATCATTACTTGAAACGTATAATATACATGAATATTTTACACCTTTTGATCTATATCAAATCACTCACTATTGACCCAATAATGACAGATATAA
>LUGF01025138.1:32602-43889 GCA_001625245.1 Calycopis cecrops
CTTTAAGCACTATATTATTATTTATTTAAAATAAAACTCTGACCGAACCCAGTTTTTGATTTTTAGGCGAGAGTAGAGCATACCTACGCTCGCGCTTAAGGCATGCAAAAATAATTTCACTTACAAGAGTTAAATCAGAATAATATTATATTTTTCATGTAAACTAATTTTCTGTGTATATCTTATTTTGTATATATTGTATAATCAATGGTGTTTTTTTGTCTATATATTAGAAGATTTGCATTGCAGCCGCTTGGACTGGCACGAACGGGGACTAAATTGACAGCTATGCTGTCGCATTTCATGTGGTTGGTGAGTATCCGGTGGCCCTCCAGTAGTAGATGGTTATATAATAATCAGGCGAATGTCCGTGGGCGTCGGTAGTCAAAAATCTCCTGGGCAGGTTTGCCCACTTGTGCAATAAAAAAAATATTTTGTTTTATTTTTATTTTCTCCTCTCAATTTTTCTGCATAGGTATATGCGACTGGAGGTCTTCAAAATAAGACCATAAACGATGTGAATATTATGTGCAGATATGGTCTCATAGTCACTGGGTCAAAAATCAGCTTATGCTATTAATACATATATGATTAAGTAGGGAATTCAAGGAAATGACGCTATTACCGTATCAACGAGGTGACAAAGAATTATAATTTTTATACTTCTTGATACCGGTATCAGTATCTGCGGTATCTTATTATAATGATAACATGTTTTTTTATTTTACGCTACCAAGTAATTTTTATGATAAGGGGTAAAGCGAGTAATGGGTATGGCTACCGTAGACAACAGCAAAGACACTACATTACCGGCATTTTAGAAAAAGGTTTAGCAAAGTTTTTTTTTTACTTTTTATTTGGTGCTCTCTTACTTCCTAAAAGTTTGTTGCAAAAAAAAAATGGTGATATAACCATATATAAGCGTCTACTGTTACTCAAAACGAACGTGTGTATAGAATAGAGCTATATAAAGTACAAAAATAAATGCGAATTACATCCCATTAATTCGATTGAATCTCATTAAATGTATTCTTCCTTTAGTATTTGACAAAAATAACTTTGAAAAATCAGTTCGCACTAATTTGGTTTTAGATTTATTTGATTAAAGAAAATAATGATTTCTATATTAATTATGTTGTTTTATAGCTTGAACTTAAGGATATTTTTTGAAGAGAAAGGGGGGCGAACCTTGAGAACCGTCCTAAAGACACGCGTGCCATCTATAGATTTCCACGACCAATTAAATCTCAGTCGATATCTTGTATGAGAATCATTATTAAGAATTATCAACTTTAGCTTCCAAGTCAATGGCGGGTTGAGAAGTACCATTGTTTCTTTTAAAAAACAGGGAATTTTTCCATTTGGTTTCTCTCTTCAGTCACTACACTTTTTCTTCAGACGGCAGTTATTTGGGGTACGCCATTATTTTATTCTGAAAAAAGGTTGCTTCCTGTGAGATAGAGTTTGTCATTATTATACCCTACTTTCACATACAACAAGACATTTATTTTAATTTCAAGGCGACATTAACGTAATATAGTAATTATTTAATCAATAATGTTTACAACTAGCTACAATAGATGGCGCTATGCGATGTGTGTGACCATAACGAGTAAGTATTTTAGGATTTAATAGAGAAAAAATTGGCTTTTCTTAATTTCGTATATCCATATTATTAATTTTGGTTTTCTTTGGCATTGTTATTTCATATTATTAACAGGTCATACAAATGTAAATCAGGACTAATAGAGATAGGGCTGTAACTCACTTACCTAATTCAAGCCCTGACGTTCTAGTGGGGTTCAGTAGCCAACCCAGACATCTTGAGCGAAGCCAATTGAAAAGAGAGGGCTGCTCTTTTTATGCATCTTATTCTCATCATCTACTACTGCAGGAAGTATTTCGCGGACAGACAAGGGCTGATGAAAAATTCTACCTATTCCCATCCTCCCCCGCCTCTTGTTGTAGTTGACTCTTCTATAGTTAGTACGTAACAGCCCTGCTTGAGATACTCGGGACACTTGACAGACATGTTCCGAATACCCACTATTCGGAACGTTACCAAAAAAGGTAGGGCTGTGAAAATATCTAGAAACTTAACCTTTCGGTTACCGCGGACGTTCATTGACGCTTCAAAAACACGCAGCGAACACGTGGTCGGTACCGGGAGATTTAAGCAGAGACTAAGAGCGTCGAACAGCTGAGCATGATGAAGGTTGTGAAATACTCGCGAATGTTTTTCAATATAGACTGAAACTTTAAAACAAGAACTTGAATGTCAACGCAGCATGTTTATTTTAATGATCATAGCCTAAGCCTTCATTACTAGGGTTCCGTTCTTTGAAAAAAAAAACAAAACGGTAAACCTTAGATCACTTTGTTGTCTGTCTGTTTGTTCGTTTGTCGGAACATCTTTTAGACGTTTTCGCTGAACGCGTCAAAAGATTACCCTGAAATTTGTCGAATAATGAAATCTGCAACTTGATCATATTTCAAAATCAATTAAGTCAAAAAAATACAGGAGTATAATCATTTATTTTCATTGCGATCGTTACCTAAAACATATATGGTACCTACATCCTGTTGATCAAAAAACTTACGAAACACCATTGCCAATTCTTTTACTTAGTTCATTTGATTTAAATCTAAAAAATAATAATTTGCCCGCAAAAATAAGTTCTTTACCTTATAAGGTAAGCTCGTGCCACTCGTTGGTATCGGAACCACGGCTTGCGAGACTCACTGACCCTTGGCTGGTTCTTTTTTATCTTTGTAAAAAAAATATTCATTTTTATTATTTATAGACATAGATCACAAATTAGAATTAACAAACGTCATAAAACTATACTAATTTTCAAATTGTATAAATAATATAGGAAAAAATTGGTAGGCATTGACTCGTAGGTATGTATGTGCGTATACAATTTTAGGTACCCTTTCGATTTGCATGAAATGTCAAACAAGTGTCTTCTAAGGATTTCCTCATATGAAACAACGGTCGTGGTGACAGCAATTTGGAAATTAAATTAAAAAAACTTTAAATAATAAATTTACCGAAATTGTCATCAAACTCATTAGCAATAGCAACAAATTGTAAAAGGTAGTAGGTATTTTATTATGTATTGACCGTCCATTCCATCGGACGCCTGTAGTAAGTTGCACTATCCAACCCAATGCTCTTAAGTAATAGAGGACTTAGGCCACTAGCTAAAGCCCAGTATTTCCCTTGTAAAGGTCGAAAATCCCTCCAAAAAAAGACCTATTCAGGTGCCTCATAGAGGTCAAAATCTCCCAAAAAGAAAGTACCTACTATATACGGCAGAACACTGAATTGCTTTATGAAATTTCCACTACATATATTTTGACCTTTTAAAAGGATTTTAAAAGGTCAAGCCAAAAAAATGAGACCCTTCTCTCTATGAAATCCATCTGTACCTATGACCTTTTTTCTTACGAAGGCGTGCAAATATCAAGCTGATATTGATGTCAAATGAGGGCTTCGATCCCTAGAAAAAACCTATGCTGTGTGTGAAAAAATCTTTGCGATGAAAAACATTTTTGTGAATAACTATAAATTTAAATAATAGAATTTTCCCTATTTATATTTTTAAAGGGGCGGCAATGCGCATGTGATGCCCCTGGTGTTGCAAGCGTCCATAGGCTACGGTAACCACGTACCATCAGGTGGGCCGTATGCTTTTTTTGCCACCATCGTGGCAAAAAAAGCATACGGCATAAAAAAAAATACATCTTTAATTTCAGACTATATTATTCATAAATGTAGGAAAGAGCTGTGCCGAATTGCACTCGAATTTGGTCCTCTCGCTCACATAATAGCGCTGCGAACAGCTATACTTTCGCGTTTCGTGCATACGCCAATATCCGGTGGCCCATATCGGAGAAGTCTACATAATAATAAGAATATTGATACAGTCACTCGTCCCTCGAATGGAACCCGCGGTACGCGACTAACACTTGAAAAATTTTTAATGTATTTTTTTTAAGTGAAACTTCTTACGCGCGCTTGACTTGGGGAGTAAGCTGGAGAGAGCGTTACAAAAATCACACATCACACATTTAAGTGAAACTTTTTTGTATTTAAAAAATAAATATATATTACATGTTATGTCATTGTAACTACGGTAATGAAATATAAAAATAAAAAGAAAGGAAATAAAAAAATAAAAAAAAAATTAAAAAAAAAAATTAAGTTAAATAAATAATTTCAGTTGTGTGGTCTTTAGACCACAATGTCACAACATAGACACACAAATGTGTGTGTGCTCACACATTTTTTATAGAGTATAAGGGATCAAACGAGCAGTTGATGCCTTTTTCATGACTACAGACGTCCATAGACATCCGCATGGTTACACAGATGCGCTGCCTCCTTCCTGCAACCACCTTCTTGGGTATTAGTCAGAATAGTTACGAAGATTCTCGACACCACCATCGCTCTGATCATTGTAATCACGTTTCATCATCACCATCAGCCGGGGCACGTCATTTGCTGGACGCTGGCCAACATAGAGCGCCATGTTTATAATATAATGTCATATTTTCATGTAATCTATACATATAATAAATCTGTAAAAGGGTCAATTCTGTACATTGAAAATATTGAAAAAATAAATAGCTAGTTACTGGATCGATATCAAACCCAAATATGCGATTAAAAAAATTTTTGTCTGTCTGCCTGTCTGTCTGTATGTTCAGGCGTCACGTGAAAACTAACGGTTTGATTTCGATGATCTACAATAAAGTCGTATCATCGTTTGACTACTTGACACGTGCTTGCTTCGCTGGGCGACAAATTCCAAAAAACAATAGTTCTCTCTTGAGAGTAAAGTACTATAATAAAGATCTATTTCCGCATTTCAAATTGTAGCCCTAATGTTCCAGTGTATGTGCTATACAATTCCTTAAGGCAATTTGTTATAGTTTAATATTTTAGGTGCAGTATGAAAAACACTACTTCGCTGCTGCTGTTTTAGAGCATTTTGCCAATAATTCGTTTTCATGTGAGGAACATGTTTCGTAATATGTAATGTAATGTAATGTACGTAAATGAAGTATTGTATCAGTGATCGCCTTCCATCAAGCGCCACGCGCATTGTTACCAGTTTTAATCATTAAATAGAAAATGTTTGTTGAAAATGTTTAAACTGTACCCACAAACGGTACTAATATAAATTAACAACTTTCACTCAACTTTTTGATAATGAATATTAAATGGGAGGAAAAATGAGCTTCTCTGAGAAATTAATGGATCTAGTTTACAGTTAGGACAAATTGCAACTTTGTCCCGTCATGTTTTAATTACTCTGAAACGCAGATGTTGTGTTTTCCTAAATTATTATAAACTAACAGCCAAAGTAGCTTTAAAGCTTTTTAGATGAAGTTTTTAATGTCAAATAGTCAAACAGTTTCTAGTAAGAGATAGTACCACACTGTATACTTGCATGCAGCCGAATTGGGCCGGCACGACCGAATAGGTGCCTCTTGCTTACACGAGACCGGCGCGACAGCACAGATGTCTCTACGCCGCGGCGTCAAGAGATATCTGTGCGACACGTTACATACGGTGTGGGTCAGTGACCCATAGCGGGAGAAGGAAGGAGGGCAACAATTCTGTATTGCCTCTATGCGGATGTCTATGGGCGTCAATAGCTCCGACTGCTCGTTTGCCCTCTATAACATTAAAAAAATATATGTACAATCGTATCTGAAGCAATGTTTATCACTGAGTTTTGAGATTGGAGTTTGAGGATAATAATTTACTTTATTTATATTGCTGCAGATAATTATTGTTGATTGTAGTATATCTAATATAGCAATCAACAATTATTATATGCAGCTATCATCCCATATTCACTGGGACTAAAGAAGCGAAAAGAAAAAACTAAGACAATAGAAGAAATAGAGCATGAATTTTGCTATGGACAATTTGTAGCTTGCGCATTATTATTGAGGCATGTAAGCTACATCATGTCTTGAGGATTTCAAAAAAGGATAACCCATAATCATAGATGGGTATTCAAGAGTATTAGTTTATGATTTTTAACCCTTACTTATTCAGCTACATTCTTCCGATTGTTAGATAAATACATCTCCTCTGTTACGCCAGATTCACTGTTCCTACGCCTATACCTAATAGTGAGTTACAAAAAGATTTTGTTAGTGGCAAACGATTGTTATTATCAAAATGATGCAAACTATGAAAGGACACAAAAATTAGTTAAACTACGGGCTATTCAAATGCAATTCAATTCTTCGACGTGAGCTTCCAATCAGGACAATCAAAATAGGGGGCTCTTGCCAACCCCACTAATAGTGACATCAAAGCATTGGTTTAATGTTAGCGAGAAGTTTTTGTTCTCTCCTCAGCATTCGATGGGAAGTGCCTCCAGGGGAAAGAGAACTTGTATGTAGCACTTAACTACGATTTTCCACTTAATGTTCCAGCAAAGTTCCTGTTAATCGGGATAGAGTAGCCTCGGGAAAACTGGGACATACGAAGAACGGTTGTCGTCCAGAGTCCAGAACAAGAAAACAATTGTCTCTGACAAAATTAGGTTATTAATAGCTGTTTAATGTAATTTTCGCAATAATCCATACCTACACAATTTAAGGGTTAGAAGCAATAAAACTCGACACAATGTTAAGAACACGGTTGTCACAATATGGTACCTCGTTACAAAGTTTCCGGATCTCGCATCTACAATTTGTTTCTAAGTCACAGTGGAACTCCGAGTTAGACCTTGATTACGCCGTTTCGAGATTTCAAATTACATCTGCACATAACACAACAGAACGGGCCTTTTCCTTTATCACAATTGAACAATATTCATTTAAGAACCTTTAGCGCTTAAGGCTTGTAAGACGACGCCATCTTATTATTTTTATTACTATTGATATTATCTTTATTAAATGACCCTTTCTTCTTCTTTTTTCATAATATGGAATATCTTTTGAAAGAAAATAAAAAACATATTCTAAACTATTAAATCTATATTTAACATTATAAAGCTGAAGAGTTTGTTTGTTTGAACCCGCTAATCTCAAGAACTGCTCCGAATTGCAATTTTTTTTAGTACGGTAGTTCTTCAGAAAAGAGTGGAGTGCTTGATTTATACAAATAAAGACATATGAACGAACATCTTCAACCAAACAAAGAAACAAAATCTTGAGCTTTACAATATACTGGCTACAAGCCGCGTTTCATTGCGCCATCTTGGAAATGGTGGGATTTTTGTGTGGTGCGCGTAATCGATCTGTGGAGGTGACGTCAATTCCTCAAGGAAGTGTTACTCAAGGTAGGGACCTTCTCATCTAGGGAGTCTTATTAACAGTTCCGGGGCACCTCACCAAAGGCAGTACACATGGAACTCATGGTGGCTCATTCGGAATTTGGCTGAACTACCCCGACCTACCCCGTTTCTTAGCATCCCCAAAAATGTATTTATTATTTACCTCTTTCTGTGCCAAATTTTATCAAAATTCGTACAGTAACTTCTGCATTAAAAATTGACGAGGGAACGAATATGATTGACTCTCACAGTTTGTTTTAATTATAATACCATTGATAGCAGTTTCTTCCTGCGGTTTCACTTGCATCTAATACCAAGTGAACCATATATTGCTATGTATTTCTTGAAAAAAAGACTATATTTTATGTATTTAGGTTTACCGTAATGTATATCTTTGCCAATAGCATCTAAATGTATGTACCTAGTGTTTTTTGTGCGATGGACTATTAAATATCCAAACTCTCATATTTATGATATTAGTAATATTAGTTATTGTTATTTGTTGTTCCTTCTTACCTTTTGCCAGTGTATAACTCTGCATTCTACAGGTTCTATTTAAAAATCAGAATTTACAAGTAACATATTCTGTCTTCATATTACTTTTATCAAAATGAATTTCTTTAACATATAAGGTATGCTTGTCTGTAACTGAATGAACAAACTATAATCTTCGTCACGTCTTAATAAAACAGTTCACATGTTCATCGTATACACCTGCCGATGGAGTGGAATAGGTATAAGATGCATCACAAGCTAAACACTTAATAATCGCTCCTTGAAAAGAAAAGGGACATAAATCAAAAAAATCTCAAAACCGTTTTATTGCAGAAATCATATGGAAATCCATTAAATTTCATATATACAAAAAGATACCCACAAAATTTGCATTATTTCTTCCCGAAACAGCTAACCGCCCTCTTTCTATTGGACCATTTTGCCAGCTAAGTTCAGTGCAACACCGCCATTTTGTTAGTTGCGACCCGACAACGCAAGTCACTTGCTTTCAAAAGAGCCATAACACGAAAAACTATCGAAATCTGCATGTAAAGATCTTTGCAAGAGTGCCATATTTCAAAATACGTCAGTTTGGCTATCAAAAATAATGTGAATATCATAGTATTACAGAATACAATAGTGCCTTATTTTTATACCTGTCCATTTTGCATTCAAATTAGTTTATGTATGAAGATTTTTTTTCCATATAATAGTGCCATTTTGGATTTGCGTTCGTTTTGCATGGAATTATGAGTACTTTAATTATTTTATTTTGAAAACTAAAGTGGAAAGCTTTGAAATATGTCCGTTTGCCACAAAAAATACTAATGATTATGTTATATTTTATTCAAACAAAATTGACGAGTGTAAATAAAGTTCCTTTTTTTCATGATGTTGCGATGATATAGTAAGTTTTTAGTCCTGTACCTATACTGTTGTTTTTCAAAATGTCTAATTTTATCATATTCATATACTATTTCGTGACATTTTATTTTATTAATCAGTAATTTCATAGCAATAGACAATCTAGGTCACATATCAATACTGGAGTATGAAGATTGTCTTAAAATTTATTGCAGCAAACAAAAAGACATTAAAAAAATTAAAAAAGTAATTGAAGAGATTGATTGATCTACCAATTCAAGTAATTTGTGAGCGATTCTACAACATAAAACATTTCATCTGAAGCTCATTTTTTGTCGGATGTCAATTAAATTGTTATTCATGTATCTGAAACACTTAAATGAAACGGCTCTTCTGAATTTGACATTGTTTTTTATTTGTATTTTTTTTACCTAGTAGATATACAGACAGGACAGGACAGACGAGCAGTTGGAGCCATTTTCATGACTACCGATGCCCATAAAGATCCGCATAGAGGTTATACAGATGCGTTGCTCTCTTACCTCCTCCATCCTCGGCCATCGGCCACCGGTTTCTTACACAGCGCTCGATACGCAATTTTTATAGTGATAACTATTGCGTACACACCACTACTGTACAACAAAATTAATTTATCTTAGCGATATATCATACAATAAAATATGTCTTGTCGAAATTAACAAGAAGCGTCACACATACATCTGTAAATGTAATAGCTGGAGGTACTTCGTTCGCGTAGCGTAGTAATATTATAATCAAAGTAATTTGTTATTGTTTGCTTGCAGTGTGCCCAAATTTGAATTTCCCGTAGGTTTAAGCGATTTTACCGCAGTAAAAAGTGTTTTTGATGTTGACTATTTTAATATAATGTTTTAATATCGCCTCCAATTAGGTTTTCGTTTCGAAATAATTCAATGTTTACGAATTTTATTTATTATTACTATATAATTTTACTGTTTTGTTAAAGCTATCGATAATACTGTAGAAGACGTTATTTTGTGTTACTAGAGCGGCTTTCGCGCAAAAACTACTGGACGTATTTTGATGGTTTGAAATACACTATTGTAGGGCAAAATTTTGATCGGATTGATAATTCGGCCACATAACATTACACGTTACCGTGGTAACATATTTTCAAGTCAATGACAAGACGACGTCTGTCAGGTACACTAGTTTGTAATAAAAGGTCACTAGTAAAATGAAGGAGACGCTGCTCACTCATTAATTCAAAGGAATATTTCTAAATTCTAACGGATCTTAAATCATCACTTATATATGTACCAGGCCGGCTTACTGTCGATTAAAAGTTCACTGTGATAGGCACATTGATCAAAATAAGACTACAAATTAATTTTCAGGAAAAGCATAACATAACTTAAAATAAGTGAAATAAAAAACGCATACATCGTTTTTTATTTCACTCATTAAAGCTTATTGACTTACAAATTTAAAGTTATTGAGAAAAATATTATAGCTAAATAGTACCAAAGGAGAAAGTCAACTGATGGTATGGATTTTTCTCTTGCATCAAAATAGAAGTAATATTATAATTATTTTTTTATTTATTTTCATCGTTTTGAAAATTTAAATATGTGTGAAAAACCTGGGTATTAAAATGAACACAAAATAAAACATAATATTGATTGTTTGCATCAAGGACGTTAAAAAAAAGGCGGACGGAGTCTCTTCATACAATAACTAAAACCCCAGAGTAAGCTGACTTTGTACTATAGTATGCCGGAGACGTTGTCATGTTTGACAATTTTTAGAAAATACACGTAATTCGAGATGCCGTCGTATGTAATAAAAAGCTGTGGAAACAATAGTGTTTCACATAAAAAAGCCAGGGGATCACTTTTCATAGGTAAGCAAGAAATATATCCAGTTTATTTCCGCAATTTTATTGTTTTCGTAAATGTTTTCCAAACAATTAATGTTGTCAGACGATTAACATTTTCATTTACATTGAATTGGGCTAAATATTTTTTTACTATTATTGTTATGTTTTCGTTTTGTTTTTCTTGTTTAATTTTTGTTCTTATATCTTGTGTATGGTAGTGTTAGTCTCACAAATAAAACTATTTTTATTTATTTATTTTTTATTTTATATATCTCGACCAAGCGATAAAAAACTACTTTGTTTGAATTTCGCGCTACGGTAGTATTAAACCATTAAACCACGTTAAATACCTGTCCATAACCGTTCTGGATGGTAAATAACAGCAAATAAAAAATGTAAATCAATAGAACTTCAAAAATATGTATTCAAATTATTTAAAAAGATGGGTAATTTTTCTTATGTCTAGTAACCCTTTACACGCGCAGACATAAATACATTGTCACAATTTTAATGCTTCAATATTTTCTAGGCAACATTCCGTCCGCCTTTTTTTTAACGTCCTTGGTTTGCATATAAAATAAAATGGCGGTATTCGGAAATATCAAATCGGAATTCAATAAGTTAGTGTCGCAGCTAAACAAATAATACATATCATTAAAATTGGTAATCTATTTAAAGTGACAATTTGATGGGATGTGTAACCGATTATTTTTTATCGATTTTACTCCTCTCATTCAGGTTTAGGTCAGCGTTCCATACT
>LUGF01025139.1:0-10988 GCA_001625245.1 Calycopis cecrops
AATAAATAAAACTGACACGACTTTCACAATTATTCTAATTTCAGAACTAAACAGATTAAGATCTTTTTTGTTGTGACTAAGATTTTATATTTTTATTTTTGAAATAAAACTTCTATACGCGCGCTAGACTTGGGGAGTAAGCTGGCGAGATCGTTACAAAAATGTGTGTTCGGGCGAGGCCAATGGAAGTTCTCATTCAAATTCAAAATTCAAATTCGATTTAAGTGATACTTTTTTGTGTTTATAAAATCAACATAATATGACATGTTATGTCATTGTAACTACGGTAATGAAAATCAATAATTAAATTTTTCTTCAGTTGTGTGGTCTAGAGCACACACTTTTTATACTTTGCATAGTAGCAGAGACAAACGAGCAGTCGGAAACTCCTGGTTTAATGCATAGGACAGGGACAGGTAAATATTTTTGACGGAATTATCGTTAGGATTGTCCAACTCACGCTTGGCTGTATTTTATCAACACCGTCGAGTGTCTGCTGACGCAGGGGCGGCCCCTGGCGGCACTCCGCACGAGCGTGCGTAACTTCACTCACTCGCTATTGATAGATAGCTAGATAAAACTTTATTTGCATCCATACAGTACAATTACAGAAATACAATTTTGAAGAGAAATTGATAATACATAAAAAAAAAGAAAATGCATTATGTTATTTTGATATTTTATGTAATATGTTAGTCAGGGCTCAGAGAGGATTTATCTCTAGGTGGTTTGGTTTCGCCAAAGATTTAATGATAAAAAATCTTTTATCAATTCGCCGTATTGCATAAAGTTTCCACTGAGTCGTTTTTTTTAATTTTTTTTATTGTTTTATATATTTGCTATTCATGTTGCTGTTTATTATGCAACAACCTGCAAGTACTATGGTACATGATATATATTATTATATTGATTCTTTTTGTATTCTCATTTTTTTTAAATTTTATTTTTAATTTTGTTTTAATATTTTTTTTTTTAATTTTTTTTTTTAACATTATTTATTATTATTTTCTTGAGTTACTTATTTTCTTTATTAACACTTAACTGAGTCGTTAGTGTTGATAATGATGTAACCAATTGAGTGACAGTTATGTAATGTATCTAACATTATCTGACGATCAGGCTGGCGCAGTGGTACAGGGCTCGGATAAGTGGAGCATGTTGCGCCAGGGGTCGCGGGTTCGAATCCCGCCTTGGTCATGGATGTTTATATATGTATATGTATGTATTTCTATAATAAAAATCTTAAATATATAAAATTTCTTAAATTTCTTAAGACATATTAAATATATTTCCGTTGTCTAGTACCTGTAACACAAGTCCTTAGGTACGGTACTTAGCACGGGGCTAGGCTAACGTGGTGTGTAGAGTCCACAGATATTTATTATTATTATTATATTATTATTATCTGTTATGTAATGATAAGCTTGGGTCAGTAATATAAATTAGGTCAGTAATTCGTGTCAGGCCCTGGGGCTCCATTGATAAATTGACTATATGATTTTATTAATATTCACTGAAAATCATATTTCATTAATATCATTAAACATAAAATTAGGTGTATACATTAATCCCCTAAGATGCAACCACCTTGCCGTGGGGCGGCTTGCGTGCCTCTGTGATCCTCTAGGCTATGCCAGACAGGGCTACCCATACCAGACAGGCTTGGGGGGAGAGGCCAGAGCAAGAGCAGTGCAGCTGGGAGTTCCTCCACCCGTCCCCCGCCCGATGTAGAATAAATTGGTAGTATACTGTTTGGAAGTACTGGGACCAGGGGTCAGGATGGGAACCTGATCATTATTATTGCATTCCCAAGTGTGGAATCCGACATAGGTGTAGAGGCCACACGCGCTCTTTGGTATAACAGGTAAACGTATTCCCAGCAAAAAAGAAATCTCTGTTGGTCACATTGATAATGTACACATACCTATGTTCTGTAACGTTACGAATATGGTAAATTTTGTGAATTATACGATTATTTTCTTTCTTTCTTCCTGATATAAGAGTGCAGATGAGCAGTCGAGCACATAGGCTTTTAAAGTCTCTATAATAATTGTTACGCAGAAGTCTAGACCTTCCATACTCATGATGGATGTCTTTTGATGATGATCATGTGTGATGTGCTGGGCCGATCGTGTCCAATACCGCTGCAATGGTTGCACAACGTCTACAACACGCCGCCGGTGAACCGTCACGTAGGTATAGCCGACCTTGGCAGTGCCCTTGCCGTACGTCGGTCACTTGTAAAAACTGCCATCTCGCTCGCTAGCCACTGCACGCGGCTTCGCTTCAGCAGGTACGTGGTTTAGTAAGAGGTAGTGGTAATTAGGCCGGCACGACCAGGGAGGTACCTCTCGGGTACACGTATAAAGTGACTGTGCTGTCGCGTTTCGCGTGGCGTGTAAGTAGCCGGTGGTCCGAGAGAGGAGGAGGAAAGCGCGCAACGCATCTGTATAAACTATAAACTCTATGTTGATGTTTATGGGCGTCGGTAGTCATGAAAATGGCTCCGGCTGCTCTTTTGGCCTCTTATAGGTTTTATAAAGAAACGGTGGATTCGTGGGGCGGCGAGACCGCGGAGGGATGTGTCGCTCACATGGTACAGTGAAGTAAGTCGCCTTTTGTACGGTTTGTGATTACCAAAGGCAGGGAGACAAAACGGCAAGAATTTGCAAAACAATTGTGCAGATGTCTGTGGACGTCAGTAGTTATCGAAAGCTTCCGATTGCTCATATTTTGGTCTGTTTAAAAGTAAAGTTAAGTTGTAGGAGTCAAGAACTGCACGTTGGGGAACAGAGCCGGCGAGCAAACCCCCGCGCGTCTCCCGCGTTCAGCTCCGTATACCGAGAGGTGGGTAGGAGCAATTAAGTGTTTATTAAAAGTATAAGTTAATATATACCCATATCTACTTAGTTCTGGACTGTTTTTCAATGCCATAACATGAGTTTATAATTAAGAAGGAAATAAATACACATTTGATCAACTGTATCTATTTTTCCGAGTTTTCATTACTAGGACTTTTCCCTTTCCTGTTATGTATGTCACACAGAACATTAACAACAATCAAATATATAATGCCCCAAACGTAGACAGAGAATACTTTCCACTGTCTACGTTTGGGGCATTATACGTGGACTAGTTTGTCAATTTTATTTCGCACACTATAACTAGTGATGTCGCTCGAAAGGGTTATATCGATAGACTATTGTTAGTCTATAGATAACGTGGCAATAGTGAGAATATCGATAGGGCTATCGATAGTGCCGATATTTTTGACGATCAGCAATAGTATCGATGCTATCGATAGTTGCTGTGCTATCGATAATATCAATACTATTATAGGTCACCAATAGTATTGCCACACTTCATGCTATCGATACTATCGATAGTATCAAAAATAATAACACGATATTTCTATCGATATCCCAACTGTCGATTCATTTTTAGTCCGACTCGGTAATCGAACCCGGAAAACCTCACGTCTGTGAACATGCTTACCAGTTGATTTTTTTTAAAGAAAAAGGGGCAAACGAGCAGTCGGCCTTTTCCATTATTACTGACGCCCATAGACATAGAGGCCATACTGATGTGGTGCCTTCCTTTCTCCTCCCACCTCCATGGGCCACCGGCTATACCGCACAAAACGCGACAGTACAGCTGTCCTATAAATAAGCATCATTAGAAGGCGCCTATCGCTCAAGTGCCCGACTCAAGTAACAAGTGCTGATTGGAGATAACTAGTTTATCGTTGTTTTTCCGGAAAACTCCGCCACTCACATCAACTAGACGCTTCTGGATCGATAATTAGCTGATTAATTAATACGATCCACTTGTATATGAGATCACATGATCCTACTGTTCGGGACTTTCCGGAGATGTGTTATTATATCAAGGGGGAGTGAGCAAGCGGTACATGTCACCGTAACATTGTAAACACAGTCAATTTACAATATAACGAGAGAGATTGTAAACTGTCGAAAAATTGTTAATTGTACAAACCATTTACAATTTAACGCATTATTTTTCGTTAGTTTATAATCTGTCCTGAGCAAACCATGCAATTGTGAACGAAAGGACAATGTTCACAATCTGACTGATTTTCATTGCCTGTAAAGTTGTGGCATGGTAAAACTCGTAAAAACAGTGGTTACAATGTTATGGTGACAGTACATAACTTATTTAATTACTTTCAATATATAATCTAAATAAGAAATTGTGTGAGCAGAAACTAGCCTCGTGGCTTCTAGATCTAAATTACTTTGAAACAGAATTGCTACTTAACAATTTGCTATAACCAGACGTTTAGTACACATGCACACATACACACACACACATACACACACACACACACCCTAGACACATGTAATTCTACTCTTAACTGCTCAAATTTACTTACCAGTTAGCACAAACTTTGTATTTGGTGATAAACCATGTGTAATGACTGTACTATTTACTACAAATAAATTTCATAATTGTCAACCAGCAGCATAAGTGGAGACCTGGTGACCTGAAATACAGGCCCCTAAAGCCTACTTTAGGCAACAGTTCCCCACAATACTCCAATTTATGTTTGCATCTAGTTTATTATTAATGTAAAATATGTATTGTGGTTGAGATATAAACTATTATTATTATTATTATAGTGACTATGTCGACTATGGTGGTGGCCCATGGAGGTAGGAGGAGTAAGGAGAACAACGCCTCTGTACAGCCTCTATGGGCGTCGATGGTCGTAAAATTGGTTGCGACTGCTTGTTTGCTCTCTTATAGGTATTATAAAAAAACTAAGGCCGCGGGGAGCCGCTTGATGTGACCGGGACCGGCGGCGCTTGGCGGAGGCCTGAGTCCAGCAGACGTCTCCTGGCTGCTGGTGATGGCGATGATGAAGCTCCGGTTCAGATTTGTTCATTTGTATTGCTTAATTTTAAATATTAAATTTGTCAACAGCCAAATTCGTCACCGGGAAGTACCTGCAAGCTCTGGTACTTGCTAGTGATGTAACGAATATTCGCATTAGCATTCGCGAATTGTCGCATATTTTTGCATATTCGCATTCGTATTTGTGAATTTTTGCGAATGTGAACATCGGAAGAAAAGATAAGTAGTAGGTTAATAAAATCAAACATTTAATTGTAATTTTTATTGTAAGAAAAAGTAACTTGAACTCGTAACCATATTATCAGTCCCTACCATTTTAAATCGGGCTTTGGCCCACCACTCGTTCCCATCGGTGCTACTCCTGTGTCGCCAGGATCGACAGCGGCAACCACACTTGACCCTTTGATATGATCGCAGGGAGCCCCAGGAAAAAGCTAAATCTGTCTTGGGACCCCAACGAATTTAATCAGAAGAAAGTAGGAGGAGTAGGAAGTAATTCCAATTTCCCTCCCTAATCAAAGCGGGAGACAGTACAAGATTGCAATGACTAAATAAGACAAGAAGTAGAGAGAGAGCAGCCAGGTGAAGCCCGGCTACTATGCACCACGGAAATATAAATAAATGAATTGATATGGAAACTTTGTTGTTATCAGGGATATTATTATGATTGAGTTATATTTATTTGCTTCCAGTAAGATTTACTCGTTTGACTAAATTGTTTGAACGCCCGAAAGTTCCTTAAATTGACCACGAGGTCGCTATAATAAACTACACCAGTAACACTACGGATGTTATCAAGCATTACATTTCTCTCAGCTTGCCAAAGACTACACTCCCAGGATATGATGTGCGGTTTGTTCATGTTCGTCGCCTTCTATTGAGCAATCACAGACACCAGCCTTCACTTTGGCGTTTTGGTATTTGGACTGGAGACTTGCCACCACACCATGGACAATTGGCGCCAAATTTTAACGAATACCGAACGACGACGAAAACGAAAACCGTTCCTTTTATTCCTATTCTATTGTAGATGTTATTGTGATTGTGTATAACATAAAGATAATTTATTTGTAAACAGCATTATACAATATTTATTGTTTATCACAATAGCTGCAGTAATGTTTGTTATGTTCATCACTGCGTACAAATACTAAACAGACTTATAATTAATTAATCGATAAAAATATATTTAAATTACTGGTCATTTTACAAGGTTTTTTTTGGTATAGGGGGGCAAACGAGTAGTCGTAGACATTTTCATGTCTACCGACGCCCATAGACATCCGCATAGAGGTTATACAGATGCGTTGCCCCCCTTCCTCCTCGTCCCTCCATGGGCCACCGTCTTACACACCGCACGAAACGCGACGGCCCAGCTGTTACTTCACGCTGGTTTCGTGTATATAAGTAGTTGCTTGAATAATAATAATAATAGAATCAGTACGGAGTAATGTCATTGTTGCTGTGCAGCCTAGTCGGAGCGGCGCGACCAGGGAGGTACCCGTCGCTAATACCGCAGGAAACTGGTGGATGTATACATGTGTTTTGTGCGGTTTATGCATAGTGGGTGCCATAGAGGGATGGGGTGAAGGAGGTAACGCATTCGCAGTCTTTGCAGATGTTTGTGGGCGTTGGTTTTATATGACAAACGAGCAATCAAATGTCTCATTTGCGTTATAAAAATATGAATATGTAATATAGAAATGACAATATATAATGAACATTGCGAACACAGCCTATGAAAGAAGGAAGGTTTTAAATTAGATGATCAGTTCTCAGAAATTCGATCAAAATTTACATTCCGTCCGAAATATAATCAGGATTGATCTCTCTAACAGGATTAATCCTTACAAAGTTACATAATCAAGTTTGTTTAATTTCAATTTGTTTATCCTATTACTGGTTTCCAATAAAATTAATGCGAAATGTTCCACAGGGAACCAAACACTCTTGTTGTTTCATCTACGTTACTTACCCTTTAATGAAGTAGTTATGTTACAAGTGTGTTCAGTGTTTAATCATCATCATCAACATCATCACCTATAAAACGTCCACTGTTCAGAGCTCCCTCCGAGAGTGCCACAAGTTACGGGCACAAGCTTTGCATCCAGTTTCATATTATATCTTGTAATGTACGTGTAATGATTGTGCATGTTACTTTATGGTATAAAGTGTTTATAGATTCACTCTGTGAATTTACAATTTACATAATAGGTGTATAAAATACTATAACTAACGTAATATTCACATTGAGCTATCTAACTACACCTAATATACAAGCGCACATCTCTATATCTACATTAATAAAGAACTTTTAAACATAAAATAGACACATAAAGATATTTTGAGTTACCATTGAACTTACGTCTTAGTATATTTGAGCTTCCAAATAAATTAAGCCGGATTTCTTAAGATACCATTTTTGTTTTTGCTGTCTTTATCAGACGATATTACATAGTTCTATAAATAATATCAATTCAGAATATTGACCCTTTTTATCGCCGTAGTAATTAAAGTGAGATAATAGCTACTGCTAATTATAAACTTTCCTTTCAAGTTCGTAATTTCGCTGACATTGATCGATCTCTCATAAACATTTCGCCAATAGATTATAGATTAGGCAACTAATACAATTACGATATTTTCATGAATAAATTGTCCTTCCGCGTGTGTCGAATTTAATAAAGTCTGACATTGGTGTGTAAGCAAACGCGTGACGTAGAGTATGACTGGGTAGTGGATCATACGACACTCGAGAGTTTCGTGCGGTTTCGCAGTGCGAATCATCAGTCCAGGCATTTGGACGCGTATAAGAGCGACTGACGTACAGACGGCCGGTCAAACTGATTTCGGATCGCGTATCAGCGTATGGAAAAGTCTTGAGTGTGTGATAGCGATTACCACCGGTAGAGCCAAACAAAACACTTGTGAATTCGAACATAGATTACAGTGCGGAAATCTAACGTGTATATAAAGACGGGGATTGTGAAGTTATCGGTATTAGACGATCGACGGCACAATGATAGTGAGGGTGAGCTTGGTGTTTCTCGCGCTGTTCGCGATCGCGAATGCGAGGTGGGTGAAGAATTATGAGACGGCGAAACAAGAGTTAGAAGAGTACATAAAGAACAAGAAGAAAGACATCAACCCGCGGTACAGGCTGCACTACCATGTCGCCCCACCGGTCGGCTGGATGAACGATCCCAACGGCTTCTCCTATATCATGGGAGAATATCATCTCTTCTATCAGTTCTATCCATATGATAGCGTGTGGGGTCCGATGCATTGGGGACACGTTTCCAGTCCTGACCTGGTGAATTGGAAGGAGCTGCCGACGGCCTTGTTGCCGGAGGACGAACAGTGCTTCTCCGGGAGCGCCGTAAGTGATGGTGAGCAGATGGTGCTGATGTACACAGCCCACAGCGCCACAGACGTGGAGCCGTATTATAACGAGACCCAGTATCTTGCCTACAGCGATGACGGCGTGAACTTCGATAAATATAGAGGAAACCCAGTTCTTGCTCGGGCACCAAATGGTTCTCCAGATTTCCGCGATCCAAAGGCATGGAAACATGGCGATAACTGGTATGTCGTTCTTGGCAGTAAAACAGATGACCAAAGGGGAAGAGTGTTATTATATCGATCTCCGGATATGCAGAATTGGGAATTTCTAAGCGTATTAGGAGAATCACTCGGAGAACTCGGGTACATGTGGGAGTGCCCGGACTTTTTCGAACTTGACGGTAAGTTCGTGTTGCTTATGTCACCGCAAGGTATGAAAGAGGAGGGAGATAGATATAAAAACGTTCATCAAAATGGTTATCTAATCGGTGATTTTGACTATGAAACAAATTCGTTTATTCCGCAAGTTAGCTTCCAAGAAATAGATTATGGTCATGACTTCTATGCCGCTCAAACTGCTGAGAAAGATGGCAAGCGATATGTTGTTGCTTGGTTCAATATGTGGGATGTGCCTCACCCTGAAGACGTAGACGGTTGGGCGGGCGCCATGACGATGGCCAGGGAAATTAAATTAGTTAACAACCGCATCCTCATGAACCCAGTTGACGATATAGAATCACTGAGAGAAGGGCCTAGAGTCGAAGGAGAATTTTATCCCAATGCTACAGTAGAGTTTGGGCAGACTGCAGAAATAATTGTTGACGCTGATCTCAGTCAAGAGATTGAGTTGCTACTCGATGGACGTGACGGTGGTGGGAAGGTCTGGCTGCGTTGGGATCCAGACGTTCGCAAGGTAGTCGTGGACCGAGGAAACGATGACGTGAGGCAGGTGGAGTGGGAACCAATAAGTTCTACTAGCTGGAGGATATTCCTCGACGCGAGCAGTTTGGAACTGTTCTGTGGAGTGGGAGAAGTAGTATTCAGTAGCAGAGTGTTCCCTCTGGGTGGCTGGAGGGTAACAAACTTGAGTCCGCAAATTGTTAACTTATTAGCGTATAGTTTAAGAAGGAGTGTACCAGAATAATTGTGATGTTAGTTATAGGCAAATAAATAGAAATAAAGAGAAACGCTTTAGTTCAATTTTTAGACCTCTTTACTCAAAATTATATTGAAGGTATTTATTGTTGTTTATAATTAAAACTTTTTAATTTAATGCATCAAGTATTTTTTATTTCCTAACATCAATTGAAGTTGTATTTGGTCCAAGGTTCCAGAGACTGTGTTAGGCATTTTTAAATACGTAGTAGTTAAATGTCCGCCGAATATGGTGAATCCTTGACGAGCGAGCAGTTGGAGGTGTGGCTCGCTAAAATTAGATCCCAGACGTCGTCAGACGTCGGAAATGCGTAACAAGGCCGAAGGTTTAATGTCCTTAAATGTATCTAACGTCAACTGATCGAGCTGGTGACACATGCTAAGAAGTGTCGGGATAATTACGCCGGCACGATCGGGGAGGTACCTTTCTTGTTCATAATACTGACGTGAAGTTATGGCTATGCGGTCGCGTTTTGTGAAGTGGAATACATAACCCATGGTTGTATTTGTATTGAATCAGTAAGTATTCTATTTAAAAGGTAATTTCGTCATGTAAAAATACAATTCATAGCTAGCAATTATTAATCCTAATAATAATAATCTTTATTATTTCTCTAATGCATTTAGGAAATGTATTGCTTCACATAGCACCTGCAATTTTGTTACATAGCGAGCATTTTAAAGTAAAATAGAATTTTAATTACGATTGTTTTTATCACATTTTGAACATTCTGAATATTATAAGGTTTGTAATTAGTAATAATAATGTCATCCTAGCCGGTTTCGGCTACGGCGGCCGTCTGTATAGACGAGCCATCTGCGCAGGACATATTATAGTAAGTGCACTCTCTATTCCCTCATTCTCATATTCTGATGGGACGGCAATCCGACACGACCGGTGAGAAATCAGGCGCAGGACCGACGGCTTAACGTGCTCCCCGAGGCACGGCAGGTACGGCAGGTAATTAGTAGTATTTGTATAAATAGTCTTTTGGAAGAGGTAGTGCAACGCTGCTTGCTTGCATGCAGCCGAAATGGACCGGCACGACCGGGGAGGTACCTCTCGCTTACACGAGATGGGCGTAAAGTGTCAGCTGTGTTGTCGCGTTTCGTGCGGTGTGCAATTAGCCGGTGGCCCATGGAGGACGAAGTTTTTGTGTTTATGCCTAAGCGGATGTCAATGGGCCTCGGTAGTCATGAAAATGGCTTCGACTGCTCGTTTGGCCCCATAAACCATAAAAAAATCTACTTACTGTAAAGTGTAAACTGTAGATATACCGATATTATAAATTCTAAGGTCTGTCTGTGTGTCTCCCTGGTTATGTGTTGTGCTTTGAATGTTAAATCCCTCAACCTAGGGAACCCAAGCTCAAATACAGGGATTATTTAAATTAAAAAAAATATCGTTAATGGCTCAGCTATAAGAGAAAAATATTTGCATAAAGAATCTAAAGAGCTACAAGTCTGAGATCCAACATTACCTAACTAAATATTTCTTAAAATCTACCCTTAAGGGGCTGACACGCTATAAGAGTTTTAATGAGTCCATTCCAATCCATGCTTCCTTAATTGTATTAAGTATAAATGCTAAAGCCTGTCTGATTTAGAGACCCTAA
>LUGF01025139.1:37559-50550 GCA_001625245.1 Calycopis cecrops
TTCTCCCGCTGTTCCGGTAATCGGCCCGGGAAATATGCTAGTAATGTAGTAAAGTGTTTTTTGTATCTTCATCAACTATCTCTTAAAGTCGTGATGGCAGCGACGCGTGAGCTGCACGTATTGTGCTAGGCACGAACGGGAATTACGTGCTGGTTTTGAAACATTTCTAGGGTCTAAGACCGGTCAAAGCTCGGAGGGTTCCGTATCAATGCACCTATAATATACTTCCAAGACAGCTTGGAAAGGGTGACAAAACTATATTGATCGCATGTGCTCATTTCGTAGATTTGAACTAAAAAGTTCGTAATGGTTTTTTTTTGTACTGATTGGACATTTTTAGAGACTTTTTTTATTTGTATTGTAAGGTCTTATTTTTTGGAAAAATAATACACGCGTATAAAAAGATGTATCTTTACAACGCGTTGACTTCGAAGTGCGATGTATTTTATGCTTCAAGAGGTTTATTTTTTATCGATTATTTATTTTATTAATATTGAAGTCAGTAGACTTCAGAGTTTAGAGCACGAATTTCAATTTCATCCATTCATGTGTACCTGAGAAAAAGGCTTTGGCGGACCCACAGAAGCACAACAAAGAGATCCTATAAGGATTCCATTTTGTCCACAGAACCCTAAAAAACAAAAGTACTTTTTTCCAGCAAAAATGGGTTAATATTTCAGCTTACAACGAAAAGCGAAGTTATATAAAAGCTTCCAGCTGAACAATTTCAATACCTTGTTCATAAAAATATATGCCTTTATACCAGTTACTAGTTTTAGAAGTTGCCGACATCGCGGGAGCAATTTGAAAGGCTTTTCTCGTTCAACGTAAGTGTTAAGATGGAGGTCTTGGTAACCGAATGTTGTTTTGAACACAGTTTATCATTTCTGTTTGTGTTTTTTTTAAGTACAAGAGGAGAAATGAGAAGTAACTTATTATTTTGTACAACTTAAGTGTAATCATAAACTCATTCAAGTTTTAACGCACACCCTGCACGGTGCACAATGTTTCATTAGTCATTACATAGCTGCACAATAATGTTGCGATTGCTAAACGATATTATAATAAATAGTAATTTACCACTTTGTTTACGATATGCACCAATATTAGTAGTTTATGCAACTGTCATATAAAGAAGGGTATTAAAACACGAGTGTGAATTTTTGAAACGAGCGAACGCGAGTTTCAAAATAGTACCTCACGAGTGTTTTAATACCCGTGTTATATGCAGTTGCATACATTACTTTATCTTCACTAATGCAATTAATCAATTAATCAAACATTGCGAAACATTAAATTCACGCGTATTGCCCCATTCGTTGTTGGACCGACGACTGCTTGACCGACGAGGCGACGACTGCTTGACCGACGATTTAAAATGTAATGTTCTTTGAAGATAAATATTTTTATTAAATACTTTAATTTGATTGCAAAAATTGCGACGCGTAAATATATAGTGACATGGTAAACAGTGAACCACTAAAAGTTTATACATTTATAAATCTGCCATACGTGAATATAAATAGGAACTATTGACATTAGAAGATAGGAAATGTATTAAACTTGTTTTATGCACATCAATTTTAACACTAATTCTTATAGTTTACTAATAATATTGCTTTTTTTTTTAAATGGTGAATGGTTCACTGTGTACTAGTATAAGTACACAGTGAATCGGGGGGTGAGTCGACAGTGGACCAATGTGTATACAGTGAACCATCACTTCAATTATGTACATTTATCGCATATTTAAAAGTATTTACTTATTTATAGAAATGTCGTTAAATAAAACTATATTACTATAGTGAATGAAATATTTAATAATTTGTTTATAATATATTTATACCGTTGAAAAGTCTTTTAACTTGCTAAAGAATAAATTGCACATTCGTTCTGTTAAACGCTGTAGCACACGCTAAACTGCACGCCTCGGGTTTTCTTTGACTAATGTCACTGTGCCTTTTTCTGAACGATCCCAGCCAATCAACTCCTGCCATTTGGTTGGACGACCAAGAAGAAGGTACTTTTAAGTTGTTTGCAATCGCCAGTTGATTAGCTAATTGCCTCGTTTCTTTAGCTGTGAGCCCATAGAACATGCGAGCACATTCGCCTATATAAGCTTATAATATTCCTTCTTGTTTTCGTGAAAAAATAGCATTTACCTCATAGTTGGGAACAAATCTAGCATTATCTGAAGTCTCGTGTTTTTTCACATATCTTCTCACAGTTGAGTATATTAAATTACATTTTTCGGCTGCTTTGTGATACTTATTTGGTTCTTTACAAGATCTACAGCTTTTTCCATGTCTTTGGCATCATGTCCGCCAATATTTAGGTTTTCTGTTTTAGTTCGACCCATTCTGAAATAAAAGGTATCAGACACAATGAACAAAGTGTACACAGAGAAGAACATCGCAGGGTACACAGTGAACCGGTTTACTGTGTACCCTACGGATGTTGTTCACTGTGTACAACCTCCACTTTTTAACCCATAAGGTTATATAACTATTAAAAATACCAAATTCAAAGGATTTGTATATATCTAAGTTATTAAAGAATGGTTACTTTACACATGGAAACAGTGCTTTATAATGTAATTCAATATACAACGATCCCAGAAAGAAAATAAATGAAAACACGTGTACTTACTTTTTTCGCCTTCAACGATAAAACCACGCACGGTGCGACCGTTACGGGCGGGAGCGCGACGTCGACCGGGGAGTGCGGGAGGTGATAGACGACAAATTGTTACGCGTTTGCAGTACGGTTTAGCAACGCCGCGTTTTTGGGATATTAGTGGTGGTGCACTGTGTACTACTGGGCCACTGTTTACCACCTGACCTATACTTTTTATAATTTTTATAATTCAATGTTAATAAAATACTAGCTTCAATGTTGAAATATAATGTGAAAAAATCACATGACTTTACTTTTAAATTTCTACTAAACAGTAGATTATTCGTTGTCTGTGGCGTTCATTTTTGCTTTTATTTTTTTGTAGCGCTTTGTCTCTTTCTCGCAAATCCTTTGCAAGCTGGCATTGAACCAATGAGAGCGCAGCTGCAGCGCGCGCAGGGCCAATCAGGAGCGAACGCGCGCTGTTAGGATTTTCAAATAAGGCTCTCTCACCACTCTCTCTCTCTCTCGCTCTCACACAGTGTTATAATGAGATTTTACGATATCGATTTGGATATTATAACATCATGTCAAATTGCTTAAATTGAGTTTTTTGTTGTCTGAGCTATAACAGTAGTTATTATAAGTCTAGTATTGAAAACATAAGTAGAATGTTACAACATTAGTGTAGATAAAGGTATTTTTATAATTATTGATATTTATTTTGACGACCAGGCTGGCGCCCGCGCCGTGGTACAGGGCTCGGACAAGTGGAGCATGTTGCGCCAGGGGTCGCAGGTTCGAATTCCGCCTGGATTTATGGATGTTCATAGATATCATATCATATCCATGAACCAGGCGGAATATACATATAATACATAGATCTATGTATTATATGTATTTCTATAATAAAAATCTTACATGTATAAAATTTATTAAATTTATAAAAGAATATTAAAGATATTCCGTTGTGTAGTACTTGTAACACAAGTCCTTACGGTGCTACGGCACGGGGCTTGGCTCCCGTGGTGTGTTTAGTCCACAGATATTATTATTATTGTTTACTACAAGTTAAAGAGTGGTTAAAGTTAAAGAAACATGAGGGTATTTCATAAAAACAACTTATACTGCGAACGAAGCAGACTTGTTCTCCGCTCGTTCACAATTCGTATGTAGCCGGCTGATTTCAATGGTAAGTATTAAGTATTATGTTCTCGGGAATACTTGTTGTTGAGAAGTTACTTGCCCGGCCCTTTCCCTTGTTACGCATGTAATTTTACCCGGGTAAAGAAATGTTTTGTTGTCGATAACTGATTGTAACTGGAAACTCCGGAAACTCATTAATAATGCCTTAGTTTGTAAATACGAGAACAGTTTGAGTTACGGTACTTTTGGCTTTCGTGTGGGTCCACCTTTTCGCAAGTACAATTGCTGTATTATCGGATCGGTGAGGTTGCTGTTTTTAATATGTGACTTAAAATAATAATAATAGGAATAATAATAATAATATATGTTGATTAAAAATCAATACGTTAAACAACATCGAACGTTACAGTTTTAATATTTTATTATAATATATTAGCTACAATAATAGCCCTTATTTTAATCTGATCTGAGTTGCACATATGTGATTTTTTTATTAAACCTGGTCATATTCTTTCGCAAAATCTTGAAGAAAAACACCAAGAGCGTGTATGGCAAGCAGAAATTACATAATACATTATATTATATTAATGTACTCATTGTTCTGAATCACGCAGGCGTATGAAGCCGGTTCAATAATGTCACATGCATCAGCCATTGTTAGTGGGCTCCTAGAAATTGGGAGATTTCATATTAAACAAAAGCATAACTTTGTTCGAGGCTCCAAAAGACAAAGGCGACTTATATGTTTAAACGACCCATTCTTGTCTCACGGGAGTACAGTGCACTCCATCAACTAAACTTATCTATAGAATGTGATCCTGAAAATTTTGAGTGAGAATCTCCACACAAAAATGGGATTGTCTATGAACATACATACACTAAAAAATAAGTTTAGATGATTTTTTAGTCATCATCAATCTAACTTAAATTTCAGATTTCAGACTAAGCTTAAGATTAAGATTTCAAATATATCGCTTTAGAAACAAATAAACATTAACAATTTAATTAGATTTTTTATTTTTTAATCATAGACTTAATATACTATTTATTTAGTCTATGTTTTTAATAACTTATTTTTCAGCATAGTTCAATATTCATTCGATCTTACAAAACCACTTCTTGTCAAACTTTCGCATGAGAAAGTAGAATGTGTTTTTCTGCAGATACGACTTGCACTTTAAGTATGCGCTCTATAGGGACAGCCGGATTTCGTATAGGAGGGCATTATCTAGATCTAGTAAGAGGTAATGGCTGGCACTGCATGCTTGTATGCAGCCGAATTGGGTCGGTACGACCCTGGAGGTACCTCTCGCTTACACGAGACCGGCGTAAAGTGATAGCTGTCCTGTCCTGTCGCGTTTAGTGGGGTGTGTAAGTAGCCGGTGGGCCTTGGAGGGGGGAGGTGATAGGAGGGCAGCGCATCTATATGCGGATGTATATGGGCGTCAGTAGTCAAAATGATGTCATACTATAAAAAAATCATTCAGACAATGTCATTTTGTATGTATTACTATGACAAACTCGCGAGGCGCAGCTACGTGAATGTAATAATACGGTCGTGGGGTCAGAAATTACATCGCTACGGCCTCGTAGCACAGCTACGAATTATATTGTTCACATGGACTGCAACTGGAGACCTCCTGTGGCTCGGGTCACCTGCGTAAGCTTATTTGCTGTAAAAATATCGACACTATGTATACTTCATATGACACTATACATCATCTTCATCCCATTGCAGTCCACTGTTGGACATAGGCCTCTCTATATATTATGTACAAACACTATTCTCAGACTTACTAAATAAACGCAAATTTCATTAAAAACTATCAAGCTTTTTTTTAATAGAATTATAGATTTTATTATAAAGTAATATATTTCATAGATTGCTTATACAGAGAATTTATATAAAGAAACACCCAAAGGAGCATGTTCAACAGCTTGTTGAGCTACGGTTCTTTTTTGTTTACGGTACGGTATGTTTTTAAGCCACGCTTTAGCCCTGTAGAGACGGGGTGAAATTATTTGAAGTCTTTAAAAGGCGCCAGCAGTAGACAGATTAAGATTAATGACGATGATTATAGAATATAAAAGATGAATATTGGGAAAGAGAGGATTAAAAAGAAGTGTGATCTAATTGAGAAAATTGTTTTTTTCTACCTGTATGTACAGCAGAGTATCTGTTACTACACTATTGTTTTACTAACTGTTGCTTACTAAGCATACAATTTGTTAGCCATTGTTCCTAAGTTTCCAACAGTTAGCAATCAATCGGGAAACTTCCAGAATCAAAGGGCCATAATTGTTCCCCCGAGTATCGGTGAAGGACCCCTCGAGCGGGTAATAAATAATTTCCGAAACACGATGCAATTTAACTCCTCTTTCATTTGTTTGACTGTCTGCAAGGCCGGGGGAGGCGGGGGAAGACAGTTCCGGAGTAACCTTTTGATGGAGTTTGCTCATAAGAAACTATATTTATAGGCGGCACGAATTAAAAAGTGTATGCTTTAGACCACAAAACTGAAGTTAAACTTAATTATTGAAAGTTTATTACCGTAGTTGCAATGATATAACATGTCATAATATGATATTTCTTTTTTAAATATAAAACAGTTTCAATTAAATCGAATTTGAATTTTGAATTTGAATGACAACTTCCATTGGCCTCTTCCGATCACACATTTTTGTAACGCTCTCGCCAGCTTATTTCTCAAGTCAAGCGCGCGTACACAAGTTTACTTAAAACAACAAACAAAAATATGAGCAGTAAAATTGTGTGAAACGATGAAGATCAGCTTTACGTACTGCTCTTTGGGATTTCTCAAATTTATAAGACGAAATCGAACGACGAAGAGAGAGAATGAAATGAAACTGTTAAGAATATCTTTATCAGAAAATTATTTTCGATGGGTCCAGTCATTCAGAAATTGTTTATTGTATATACTGTAGCATAGCGAATGCAAACTCTATGCTAATAAATAATGGAAACTCTATGATTGAAATGTTTTTTAATAAAAACATTAATTTGAATTATTTGAATTTTGAGCTTAAGAACGAATGAAGATTTTTCTCTTTGACAGGAAGAAAAAGATTATTCTATAGGATTCTTTGAAAGACGATATAACAGAATGGAAGCATATCGAATATGTAACTAGGATTAGATTTTATAATAAAGACAAATGTATTTTATGTAACATGACTCAGAAATAAATACATTAAAAATAATTATATCAAGTGTTCACTGTTCATATTTAATATCTTTCACCCAGCTGGGACAGAATAAGTAGGCAGTAATAGTCTAGGGTCTTTTAGGGTTTTATAGGTTTTTAGGTAATACTGCTACAGAAGTGAACTACTCCCCGTGAATAATCTACAGCAGCATAGCAGTATTACAATACCTACGTACAGATTATAGACGTCACTCGGAAAATTGGGGAATTTGTACAAATGAGCAGGCGAGTTAGTTTGATTATTACAAGCTGCGCCCCTCAGTTTCACGGTTCACCTGAGTAAATAAGTAAGCACACATGAAGTTTCATTATAATGGGTTATCATTTCGGACAACAAGATATGCTTAAACATTACATGATATATACCCAGTCTAGCCATAAGTTATGTTAGAAAGAAAAAAAAATGTAAATAACATTTATTACTTTTACATTGTGTCAGTACATACATACATACAAAAATATAAAAAGTTTATTTAAAGTGGTTTCCTTTGGCTGCAGTACAGTCCTTTAAACGTAGAGACCAGTTATTAATAGAAGCACGCACTCTTTCCATGGGGAAATTCTTCACTGCCTATCGAATGAATTGTTTGAGGAGCTGCAAATGATCATGGCGTTTAGAGCAAGGTGTACTCTCTAAAACTGACCTTAAACCATAATTCAGCGTATTAAGATCGGGACTAGACTATGGCCAGTCTTCAGCTCTGATGAAGTCCGAGACGTTTGCTTCCAGCCAAAACTGGGAGGACCGAGCTTTATGACACGGCGCCGTCTTGCTGGAAGGATCGTACTTGGTTATTAAACATGGTTTTATCAAGGGGCTTAGTTACCTTATCAAGAATGGTATCTTGATATACTTGTGCTTATATTTTGATACCTTTTTCACAATACGGTTCAGTCACTCAACATGGTTCTAGGTGCTATATATCCTATCTTTCCTACTATCCTTATTTCCCGAGAAAAAATCTTTTGCTTTCAGATAGGATTTCTTCTTTCCTTTAATGCTTTGACCACCTTTTTCGTATGAACACTACGTGGACGGCCAGATCTTTCTCTGTCACAAACAGAGGAAGTCTCATTGTACCTACTAAAGCCCGGTACACAAATATTTGACTAATAGCAAGAGTATGGAGAGTTTTTTAAAAATTGCATTTGACTCCATATATACTTTGTGTAATCACAGCGATTCTGTTCTCTTTATCACCTCACTTCATTTTAATGCCTGTCGCAAAATATTGTACAATGTTTTGGCGTCAAAATGAGAAAACATAATGAAATATCGTATAAAAATGACAGATTCCAAATTCAAATGATATTTTTTTTATTTTTTGTTGTAACAGTATTTATGGCCAGACTATGCCAGACTATACATGTTTGAGATAATAAAACAATTGTTATTGTCATGTGAAAACTATTTTGTGAAACAAACTGTGTTAATTGTGCAAACAACATTTTGGAATTCTTCAAGCTCTTCCAATATGTCGCCTGCGAGGGCGCAAATACTTGTGTCTGTTAATAAGTCTGCTAACTTGCTAGTTTAAAGTGAAGATTTATCATAATCTTGTTTGATTAGTTAGTTTATATTTCATAGCTATAAATAACGTTAACGCCTACATTTTCAAATACGTATTTTATGTTAATTGATTGTTACTGTAACTATAAATACAGGCGCTTTATAATTTTTACTCTATTGCGCCCCAGGGGAGGTAGTAAGAAGGTAAATGAGAAGTTTTTAGAGTGTGAAGATGGCTTTCAAAGATAACGCAAATTCATTTTTCACATTTAACAATGCAATTTTATTACTTCTTTCATTGGAAACATTACGATTATATTATATTTAGTAACTAGTCAGAAGAAGATTAAGATTGCATTCTAAGCTACTAGTTCTCATTTTAAACAGGTCTTTTGCTGCATTGTATCTGATCGGGCCGGCACCATCTAACTCGAGTACATAATTTCCCGAATGTTCGTGACCCTCCATTAGGGGATGTCGAATTCATGAATTTCAATGGGAATTTAATAATTTTCATTTATTAGTATACGTTTTTAAAATGACGATAATCGTACTAATATTGTAAATGCCAAAGTTTGTATGTTTTTTTTTTTTTTTTTATGATATAGGAGGGCAAACGAGAAGCCGGAGCCATTTTCATAACTACCGACGCCCACAAACATCCACATAGAGGCTATACAGATGCGCTGCCTTCCTTTCTCCTCCCACCTCCATGGGCCACCGGCTACTTACACACCGCACGAAACGCGACAGCACAGCTGTCAGTTTACGCCCGTCTCGTGTAAGCGAGAGGTACCTCTCCGGTCGTGCCGGCCCAATTCGACTGCATGCAAGCATGCAGTGTGGCACTACCTCTTACCTTTTTTTTTTTGTTTGTTTGTTTGTTTCTCGCAAAAACTGCTGAACCGAGTTTTATGAAATTTGGCACACACATAGAGAATAACTTGGATTAACACATAGGATAGTTTTTATCCCGAAAAAATGTTCCTATGGGATGCCATTAGATTATTTCCTCGATATATATAATATATAATTAAGAAATACATATTTAGTATTTTAATAATTAAAACGTTACGACTATCTTTGACTATAATGTTAATCAAAATGTTTCTGATGATTAAAATATCTATAATATACGATTTTGTTGATTATTAATAAAATAAATGTAACAAATAATTATGAAAATATTCATTGCTTTAGTTCTAAGGCCTACATTTACTAACCACTATTGGTAAAACCTAACATAATCTACCAAACTCTAATGATAAAAACCCGAAAAATCGTATCTTTTATGTTAAAATCGTACATTTAGCAGCCCATATTGGTAAATCCTAGGATTTACTAGTAAAACTTAAGATTTAACAACATACAGGCTTTTACAGTAACATATATATGTAGATATGTGTTGAATAAACATTACCCTCTTGACGGAATTGGGTGGGACGACTTTTTTTTTTGTGACGCAGGTAAAATGCATTTATGCACCTTTCGACCAGCCCTCGGTGAGCTGAAAGGGTGTCGGTCTCGGCACCAGACGCGTGCCCCTACCGACTAAAAAACCTACTAGGAGGGGTATCTTGGATCTATCAGCAACAGGATACCCCAGCAACTGGCCGGTTCGCTTTGTAGGACCGGTCTTCATCACGAAAAGGGTCGCTCCGGCTATTAGAGCTACCCCGACGACTCTAGCCTCATGGAGTCAGGTGCCCATCCTCAAGCCCCGGCCGCCTAGTTTCATGGCAGAAGACGCTGTAAACAGCGTTTCTGCGAGCTCGTACACGGTTCCTAACCAAGCGTTCTCCCGCATCTTCTTGTCGGTTGCGTTCCGTCGCTTCCTTGCAGGATATCAGCTCCTCGTAAAAGGAGGCCACTGCCGCCCAGGACTCGTCGCTCTCGAGCATCGACTGAACGATACTCGATAGTGATAGGTCCTCTCTTCGGAGCATGGTCTGCAGATCGCGACGGTGCTGAGACCACGCAGGGCACACCTTAAGAGTGTGGTCAGCCGTGTCCTCCTCTACGCCACAAGAGTGGCAGATTGCATCAGGCTGCCTTAGGACCCTCCGAAACAGGTACTCGCCGAAGCTGAGTGGGAAGTCTATGCATCTGGCAGTCTGGGGCATCAGTATAGCCTCTGTGCGGTGGGCGTCGGTACTCATGAAAATGGCTCCATCTGCTCCCTTTATACTTTAAAACAATACAGACTATAGAACATAAACATCCAGCTATTAATCTAATCTTTTCTAAAAATAGCTTGCAGTTCACGTGGAACTTGTCTCAACTGATAACCTGCTCACTTTCGGGTTGGCGTTAGTTGGTCAAAGGTCACCAGAGATAAGGTTTTCCGTCATATTTACCCGCATCAGAATGAGGATAAAAATAACGTTGAAATTTTAAGACTTTTGATATATGAACATATTGTTATATATACACTAGCTGCGCCCCGCGGTTTCACCCGCGTAACTTTCGATCCCGTGGGAATATCGGTATGAAAAATAGATGTTGGCCGATTCTCAGACCTACTCAATATGCTCACAAAATTTCATGAGAATCGGTCAAGCCGTTTCGGAGGAGTATGGCAACGAAAACTGTGACACGAGAATTTTATATATTAGATAATACAATGCAACTACAGAAGAGTTTTGTTTGTCTGTCTGTTGGACGCAATGATATTACTACTTTTGTAATATCATTGGTTGGACGGCTTTCACACAAAAACTAATGGACGAACTTTTTTGATGGACGAACGATGAAACTTTTTTGTTACATAGGTATTATAGGTATCGTATCGGTATTATAGGTTCTCGGTAACATGTAGGCTATCATTTATCAATATACATATATAATGCTGCAGGCGGTGTCACAACTTGAAATACACTATTGTAGGGCAAAATAACGGGTCGACAATTCGGCCACATAATATTACATGTTACCATGACAACATATTTTCCAATAATCTTGTTATTATTATTTCCAATAATAACAAGACAAAGTAGCTAGTAGTAGTAATAGTAGTTAGCTAGTAAGTATCAAATAAAAAGCCATACAGTTCTCTACATGTTTTACCCACTATATTTTTGTGCATCTCAAAGAATTTATAAGATATCGCATCGGAAAGTTAAACATTTCAAATTAACATTATATAGACATAGGTTCTTTTTTGATAAAAACCCTTTCGTATTTCCTAAACTATTGATCTGACATTAGTTATTTTCAGAGTAAGTTGCTAAATATTAGATTTGAGATATTGTTAAATGTTCTTACTTAAATCCTGTTACGCAACTCTTCTAACATTAACGTTCGCAACAAAAGCTGGCTGATCAAATAGTAATAATATGTATTTGCAGAATTATTACTTATTTATACAAAGAAAATATCTGCCGCAGCGGAACAGATACACAAGCTTAGAAGTTCGGAGGTCGTCTTGTAGACCATACCGATTTTCCGGGTCCATTAGTATTTTCATTTATTATATAGTTATAGAAAATTTTACTTTCTTTAAATTTTCTTCATTGTTTATTTCTTGCTATTTATCTATTATTCTGCTTTTAAGGATGGGCTTTTAGTCTTTAACGTCATCATGATGTAAGTTTGTGGGCGTCCCCGGCCGTGCCAGCTCGACTCACAGCAAACGATAATTACACTCGACTAACAAAAGTTGGTGATAAAACATTAACCTCGCCCACTAACAAATGACCGAGTTTTATATAATGATAAATTTTTACATCAACAAGAAAAAACACAGGTTTACATACTTACATCTTACGATATTTATAATACATCAATAACTGATTGGTGACCAACAACAACCATTTCAGGGATTAGTTACACTGTGTGCATTCATTCCGTATTGTATTTTTTCTTTTTTATATTACTGTTATAATTATATATAATACAAATAATAAATAAGTATTTACCTCGACGTCGAATGTCGAGGTAAATTAGAACAGAATTTGAATAAATTTAAATTGGAACATATGATTTATGAGGAAAAAACCCATATCTTTAATTTATGTAGGGAATAAAGAAATTTTATTATATTACGATCATTCACGAGTGATGTTAAGCATTATAAATGAACTGGGTTACAGTAACAGGGTGCAGTACAATCTGAACATTTAATAACAAAAAATGGATGCATCAGGAGAACCTAGTTTTAGAATGGTAATAGATTACGAACGCCTTAATAAAATTGCAATAGGTGATAAATATCCATTACGACACATTAGTGACATTACTGACCTTTTTGATTCGAGTAAAATTATTATTTTACAACTCTCGATTTAGGTAGTGAATATCACCAAATAAAGATAAATGAATCAAATATATGTTATTAGTGATTTATGGAACGTTATGCTACAGGTAGAAGCAAGAGGTAGTGCCATCAGCCATGCTGTATGCATGCATGCATGTATATACCCTAATTAAGTCGGCACGACAGTTGAGGTACCTCTCGCGACGGCTAAACAAAATCGGCTTGAAGTGACAGCTG
>LUGF01025141.1:0-14138 GCA_001625245.1 Calycopis cecrops
ATATTGTTGTTACTAAGCCAAACAAAAAACCTGACTGCTTAAAGGAAGGAACTAAAGGACTAATAAAAAAAAAAAGTACCTATCACACTACCGATATAAAATTCGACTGGATAGACCTTTTGGGTGATATTATAGTTTATGTACTTATATTTCTAAGGAGCAATACACACTGCGCCCGCCGGGCCGCCAACAAAGCCCGGCTTCACAACCCGGCGACCTGTATGAAAGGAATCATGTCGGCAACATGTGCCTGCGCGTGTTACCCGCCGACATGTTGGCGGCTTGGGTACGCTTGCGCTCGCCCAACAGCTTCGTTCCCTTTGGAGCAATCCAGCCAAATAAATTTCTCATCTCAAGCCGCCGATATGCCGCCGACCAAATTATCCGACTTGTAATTAGTGAAACCGCCAATTAGACCGCCGACTAAAAGTTGCCGACATAATATGTCGGCGGGCCGGCGGGCTCAGTGTGTATTGCGCCTAAGTCGTTTCATACAAAATGAAGGCATACACGCACAAAGTTAAGTTTATCCACATACACATAACATATTATGTACATAAGTTGTATTGTGCATGAGACTGGGTCTCACTTGAGCGATTTGTCCGATAATCCCACATGGAGAGGATATCATGATTCATTATTTTCAATTTTGCATGGTAAAAATTCAACCGATGCTTTAAACTTCGACGGTCTACCATCCTTCCACTACCTTGTTTCCTGATCCTGATGTCTATTCCTGACTATCCTTGAATTTGTTCTAATCAGGATTATATGGCTTAAATTACTGAACTTCATAATCTCATTGCCCCACATCGTCTGATAATAACATTTTAGTATCTCATTGAAATTTGTTAATCATTAACTATTAATGCATTATCTTATTAATTTTATTAATTTAGGTTTTGGACCAGAAAGTTGTCGTCACGCGCAACGGGGACAGCTAGTAATAAACATACAATTAATTATTCATATGGAAGTACGAAGTACGAAGCACTTTTCCGGTCTGATATAAGCCGACTGCGGACAAACCCATTATCGATATAATATCCGATTATTTTAGATAACGTTTTTATCTTTGCAAACTAATTTAAGGCTAATTTTAGTTTCCTGTTGAAATTGTTATTTTTTATTTGGTTGGAGTCAATCAATATGTATATATCCTGTATCCTCTGATTTATTAAAAAAAACAGCGTGTCACGCGACGAGTCACAGAACATATAACACCACATTATATTGACATTGTTTCGCATATACTTGAATACCCGCGACCACCACAAGGCCCGCCTGGCAGAAGTAGGATCAAAGCAAGCATTTTTAATTTTCTAACGCTGCTGGAAGATAATAGTGAATATCAAAATGTTCACTCTTATAAATAAAACGTATTATCAGTCATTTCGATATAATACATGTATTATCCATTAAAACTGCATCAGGTATTAGAAATTTGGTAACGTAGATCGTAGCGATTCTAGAAGACGAGAGTGATGTACATAGCTCTATGAGGATTGAAAAAGAGTACAAATAAGCTAATGTCTAATTATATCGTCTGCTTTTTTAACAAACCGATAAAATCTTTGTAATGGATAGTCACCAAAGGCATCTGACGGATCTTTCGAGTTTGCTATAAAATATTAAACGTGGGTGCGCTGTGTAGTAACATAGATGTAATCGGCTACCACGACTACGATCTCAAACGGTAATGCCGCAAAGTCACATCTATAGGTACTGTATTTTTATGTTTACATACATAAAGAATAAAGGAAATATAATTTACAAAATAGGGAAATATTCTAAGTGGAATATTATATAATTATTATTATACATTACTCCAAGCGTGTTATTTATTATACATATTGGTATTCACTACTTTAATAAAATATTTAAACATTATAAATAACTACCATTTTGTAGAGTCTGCAGTCATATTGGTTTTGTATATGAGGGCTTCGAATCACTGTATATTTACGCTGCTCTCGTTATGGAAACATACTAAATATCATTTTAATTGTAAGCTTGAGCTAGCCTACATTAAAGAAGCTAGACAAAAATAAAGTAAACTAAATTTACCTGTACTAACCGAAAGTGCGTGTTGGTAGGTCAAAAAGTATCAGACTTATTCGTTAAATGATCAGAGATCACACAAATAAAAATGAATGAAACAAAGATATCTATTATGTGAAAAACATCTAATCATCATCAATAATATATCACCAATATTCATAAGAGGTGAAATTTCTAGACGTTATAGTTGATGGCGGTATGTATTTTTTCAGGTCTACAGTTTCATCAAGGCGTTTTAAAGTATTTCTTAAAATAGTTCTTTTATTTTTCATATTTATATAGTCTCATGACGAACTATTACTAAATAGGAACTCAAAATGACACACCTTGTTCGAATTGAGATTATATTAGTTTAATAAAAACAATTTAATTCTTAATATAAATTTATTATTAACATCAGTCAAATTAAAATTAAGTGGCTATTTAGATCTTCTAATGTTCTTCAAAATTTAAAAAATTTAGGCATTGCTTTGGATCCAGGCGGTATAGCGAGACACGCGTGCGTTGACACCAGGGTAGCGAGACATAGCACATTCTTCACCCCAAGAGCAGACAGACGATAACACCGTTACGATTCAAAGGGCCGCCGGAGTCACCCTGGCACTGGTCGCGACCGCCGACGTCGAGCCATTTGGAGCACAGCATGTTGTCGGTGATGGTGTAACGGAGCTCCGCGTAACGAGTTCTGCAAGTGTCCTGGTTCACTGTCCAGATCTGGACGTGTTGCAGTTGCTCAGAGGCAGGTCCTTCGTACTGTGAAGATAAGTGTCGTGAAAAATCGTCATCATCAAAAAAAACATTTAGTCCTATGTTGAAGTTAGTACTTGTAGCACAAGATTATAAAATAATAGTGGTATAGATTGTTTACGAGGGTTTTTCGTCTTAAGATTATTGATGTTAAACATTAAAAATATTTCGTGAGTAAGCGAATTAGTTAGAAAGTAAGAGATTTAAAGAGAATTAAAGGTATGGCAATGATAAGCAGTAGAAAAAATCTAAACTCACCCATAGAGCTCCCCATCCTGCAGACCACACAATTTGGTTGTCAGGAACATTGTAGTTGGCACCAGCGATGCTACCAGCGCGAACTTGGTTATTGAAAGTAAAGGAGGTGGCAGAGTGCATGATAGCAATGTCGTTGTCCAGATTCTGACGGTTGAAACTGGGGTGGTTAATAATTGTGAACACGTTGTGTTCTGATCCTCCGCTGTTGGCGAATGTAGATCCAACACGCAGGCGCCATTGAGAAGCTAAAGGCAAATATATGTGTTTAAATACGGAATTCATCCTTATCCAGGCTTTTCTTATCCAAGCTTGGGGAGAAGAGTTCGCAAATTTACTCTACCTAATGTTAGACAGGTTCCAACCAATGTATTATTAAATGGCGAAATACTGGATCTAGTGGAATCTACAATTTTCCTAGGAATAACACTAGATTCTAAATTACAGTGGGGTCCCCATATCACCAAGCTTGCGAATAGGCTTAGTTCGGCAGCATTCGCAGTTAGAAAAATTAGACAAATATCAGATGAATATACTGCTAAATTTGTTTATTTTAGTTACTTTCACAGTATTATGTCTTACGGCATACTGTTGTGGGGAAACGCTGCGGACATAAACACTATTTTCGTGCTGCAGAAGCGAGCTATTCGTGCAATTTACCAACTAGCCTCCAATATATCACTTAGAAATAAATTTAAGGACATCGGTATACTGACTGTTTACTCTCAATACATTCTGGATAATGTTATTGTATGTAAGAAAGAACATTAGTGAATTCAGAACCAAAAATGATAATCATAACATAAATACGAGAAACAGGCATAAATTAGACATACCATTTCACAGACTTAGTAAAGTAAAGAATTCCTTTCGGGGGCAATGCATACGCCTCTACAATAGTATCCCAGAAAACGTTCAAAAACTTTCGATTAATAAATTTAAAAAAGTTGTTAAAGAGCGTTTGTGTGGCAAGGCTTACTATAAGGTAACAGATTTTATGACAGATACCACATCTTGGGATTAGTACCCTCCTCCCAGGCTGTTTCTGTACCATAATTATTGTACATTCATAAATTGTATTGTATTATATCATATGCAAATGTACTTGTATATATTTTTGAATTTTACATTTGATCAAAACATGAGGCCCGCTGAGTTTGTTTCGCCGGTTCTTCTCAGGACAGGGCCGGTAACCGGTGGTAGATTTAATGGGCTATTTTCCATGTTTTCAAAAACCACTCCAGAATGTTTATCAGTGATCAATGAACTTATACATTTTTTTATTTTTTATTCTGATAAGTATTTACTTTCAAATTTTAAATTCAAAATTCAAAATTTTAAAGACCCGCGAAAACGCTTCTTTAAGCAAAATGGCGTCCTGTGACGTAGATATTCTGTATCCTAAATGTCAAGTAGTGAATGACTTATGTATGTGACTTATTTCATATGTAGCATTTGTTTATTTTGTATTCTCTTTGTAGTAACAAACATTTGTACCAAGTATCAACATTTAACAGTGACCATAATATTAAAATTATGTCCTACAACTCTTTGACAAATGACAATTGACAACTTAGTTACTACGCATATTACGGTACCCGGGGCTACCATAGAGCTCACGCAATACTGACGTCATAATCAATTTCAAGTCGTTTCGTATCACGTGACTCATGAATAAAAATACGTATTTTTAAATATAGATTTTAAAATAAAATATTGATTATTTACTAATTATTTCACTACATAATGACTTCATAAATCATATTAATTAAAGATTACATTCAATAAGCTTATATTTTTAATACTGGAAAATAGCCCATTGTTGACGTTCAAAAAGTAATTCTTGTAATTCTATTTTGAATAAAAACTTTCTTTCTTTCTTTCTTTCTTTCAATTTTTTGTGATCGATTAAAAAACTTTACTTACACACCTGGTTAATTATGTTTTGACAAATGGCTAATACAATGCAATACTTACATAAAACAATGAGCAGCAGTGAGGATAGCCCTGTTGTTCAATATGGTGCCGCCGCAAGACTGGCTGAACGTGGAGCCCCACCAGTTGGCGAGTAGAGCGGTAGCATATGGGTATTGTTCAATAGTTGTTACTGAACCTCCCACAATTCTCGTATTTTTTGGTGCTCCTAAAAAGTTTAATAAAGAATTTTGATCAATTTGCATATTTATTATTATTGAAGGCGGTAATTTCAAATGCGACATCTGATTCTATAATATTTTAGGTTTTCAGCTAAAACAAGAAGTGTCAATTATAAGACTTTGTTGCTTGTGCTACTTTGAAAATTCCGATTCTCAGTAGCTGAGCTGTAATTCTGTCGTTCGCTTGAGCCTTATAGTTCTTTAGATATCTCAGAATCTCGTACAGATTTACGTCTGGGAGGTCTTCGGTATAATGTTAGGTAAGTTTGGCTTTTGGATGGCCAGGCTTACAAATGGTTGTGTTTTAATGTACAGCTGTCGTTAGAACTTCTCGACGTCTCTTAAAATCTCGGCCTTGTATGAAATTAAGGTGCCATCTTTGGTCTTAAGTTTCGTCAGTTGGATCTGCCCAAGAGACAAATTCCTAGCAAACATAGTTGATAGATTCTATTATCACTTCTTGATAGAAATTAATTTTATAATTTGATAAATACTTTTTATACTATTTCCACTTTTTGTTAATTTGAAAATAAAAAAAATGAAAAATGTTTTATTATTATGAATAAATGTTAACATGCTAATGGCAGGGGCCCCTGTACTAGGTTGATGACCTGTATTACTGGGTGCCCCGCTTCTCCACCACGACAATCTAGTTACATTTACAATACAAAATTAAAATTTGTAATAATAACAATACATGCAAAATTAGTTATGTGTATATTTGTGCGAATATTGTGTGCGCGCACGCGTGTTTGTGTGTGTGTGTGTTTGTGTGTGTGTTTGTGTAGGTATGTGTAAGTGTCTATATTATAATAACTCTTTCCGTATCTTCATATTTTAGGTCATTTAAAAAGTGTGTAATGCGATCTTTGACTTTCAATCGTGTCAAAGGGTAAATGTTATGTTTACTATTCACTTTGTTATAGATATACGCTGACTGAAATGAATATTGTTTTTGCCTAAACTTTGTTTTACATTTTGAAATCGGACATGTTATATTTGCATTTCTCCTATTTGTTCTTTGAACTGTGTAAATTAACGTTCTATGACTTTTAAGTATGCAGTGTAGTATATAAATTTGGTGGATGCTCAAAAGTTTATTATTTTTATATAAATTAAAAGTTGAATAGCGTGATCTTTTATTGAAAATAATCTTTAAGAAAAATCTTTGAGCTCTTTCCAGAAGAATTAGTTGCGTCTTTGCAGCATGCGGGGGAGGGAGGGATACGGGTATACAGTAGCTTATGACAGATTGCGCTAGTGCCTTGTATGTGTTAATTAAGATTTCATGTTTTGCAACATGTCTTAGTCTTCTGAACACCCATATGAGTTTACGGATCCGTTCCGTGACGCTCGCTATATGATACGTCCATCTTAAATGCTGGTCTATTACAACACCAAGATATTTAACGTAAGTCGATCTATTGATGTCATCACATGAACATGCTGATTGCTGACAAGTATGAGCTTTAAGACTATAATTCGGGGGCGGCTGTGAGCATTTATTAATTGAAAAAGGTATATACTTGGTTTTATTGACGTTAAGAGTCAGTAAATTTGATTTTAAATAATTATAAACTTGGGAAACGCTTGGGAAGCTTCTGTTAATTCCTTTAGCTTATCCCATGTCCTCGCATTGAAAACGAGAGCAGTGTCATCAGCGTAGGTATATATGGTGGGGTGGGGCAAAAATCCGCAGTGGGAAATTATCCGCACCGTCAATTTAAAATGATCGCTTAATATTGTCGTGGTTTTAGGCACATTTTTATGCTGGCAACATGGATAGAAGACGACTCACATAAGTTACATGGCGTCCGACCGGCACAACAAATACAATGAGGTTAGAATTCTTTTTACTTGTTTTGATGTAATAATCCGTAGGTTATCTTCAGTTGAAAATGTAATTTACTATACGCTTTACTTACTTTTTTACTGGTTCAATTCCATAACTCAGGTTTTGAAAGGCGATCTATGGACAATAATTTGGCCAAATGCGCATTTCTTGTTTTTGCAACTGTTTCTTGTTTTGGACAATTGCCCCGCATCTGCGGACCCCAAACAGTGGGGCAAAGGTCCGCAAAGGCAAGGTTGTCTACCTTTCCTTTTTTTTCCTAAATGGTGCTTATTTCGCTAGTAATAAAATGGTATATTGTAGCACATAAATAAAGATTTCCAGTGAAGCGAAAACCTGCAGGACCTTTTACTTATTAGATGAGAAAAAAGGTTGAAACCTAAAATTGCGGATCTTTGCCCCACCCTACCCATTTTACAATTTTGAATATTGTAGTTGCACAGATCATTTATATATATATGGAACAGAGTAAGGCCGATAACACTGCCCTGTGGAACGCCATAGGATACCATTGTTTTTTTTTTATACGATAAGGGGCAAACGAGCAGTTGGTAGATGACTACCGCCGCCCATAGACATCCGCAAAACTCGAGGCTTTGCAGGCGCGTTGCCGGCCTTTTAAGTATGAGTAAGCTCTTTTCTTGAAGGACCCCAGGTCGTATAGGTTCGGAAATACCGACTGTGGCAGCTCGTTCCAAAGTAACGTTGTGCGTGGTAAGAAATTGCGCCTGAAACGCACAGTTGTATACTTTGGGACATCTAGGTGGTGGCGGTGGAACTTGGAGTTCTGACGGGATGTTCTACAGTGGAACTTCGCTGCGGGTATTAATCCAAACAAATCCTCGGAACACTCCCCGTTGTAAATACGGTAGAAAATGCAGAGCGAGCCTACATCTCTCCGTAACGCCAGAGAATCAAGCCGATCGGATACATGTCGATCATCTACGATTCGATTCGCTCTACGTTGGATGCGGTCAAATGGAGCAAGTTGATATTGAGGGGCTCCAGCCCAAAGGTGAGAGCAGTACTCCATGTGCGGTCGTACCTGTGCTTTGTATAGTTATAGCACATGCGCTGGCATGAAGTACTGCTTCGCCCTGCTGAGAACACCCAGCTTTTTAGAGCCACCACCACCATTTGTGGACTACTAACGATATCACCAATTTTTGTTTGATTCTGTCGGCCAGTGAGATAATCCGTAAAAAGGGAGTGTGTAACACCTCTTATACCGATATCGTGTAGTTTTTTTAGTAAGACAGGAGCAGAGACGGTGTCGAATGCCTTAGCCAGGTCTAAGAATACGCCTACGCATTTATTACCACAGTCAAGATGAATAGTAATTTCGTCAGTCAGCGCCAGAACAGCATCTTCTGTCGAAATACCATTTCTAAAACCATATTGATTATTAGATAATATTTTATTGTCATTTAAGTTTTTAATTTGAATCAATACTTTTATGCTATTTCCACTTTTTATTAATTTAAATCACATGGTTTGATAACTCAACATAAGGGAACCTGATGATGAGTAATCTACTATTTCCCTTGGCTGCAAATTATGATGATGACGATTACTACATGTTCCTGTTATATGGAGTGATGTAATTTTTAATCAACTGGCATCACTTTAACACATTTTGTATTATTTTTATTATTTTTGTTCTTTAATCGACTATTCTTCAGATATTAGAATAGTCAAAAAATCATGAAGCATTTCTATGAATAATATATTATAATCTTGTGTTAAAAAGATCACGTAAGCTAGAGGGATTAGTTACAAATATTTATTAAAAGGGTTTCCCATGTTTCATAATAAGGTAATAAAAGAATTATTGATAAGTACGTCACATTTTTATGATGAGTTCATGATAACGCAATCAGCTTGATGCACGATCGGGTTGTTTCGTAGTCGCAATAGGGTTGTTTACTGTCTCAAATGTAATTTAACTTTACTTAATTACTGAAATTAATTGGTTGTTTCTAAGTTTTGAAATCATTATTAGCAAAATGGTCTAATAAAAGACAAATTACTGTTTCGAAAAATAATATTATATAATATTTGGATCTAGCCTGACAAGCTCCGTCCGATCTTCTGATAAGTTAATACTCGCGTGCTCCCAGAAATCCAGGGTTACCATCATCGACGGATTCCGACAAGTGAAGTTCAATTCTAAGATTTTTAAAAACGTTATTTATTAGTAAGAAAATAAAAAACATAAAACTATTTTTTTTTTTAATATATCTATATAAATAATCTATATATAATATATATAAAACTCAAACGTAACATAGCCATCTATCAACGTACAGCCCAAACCACTGGACGGATCAAGCTGAAATTTGGCATCCAGTTAGATGTTACGACGTAGGCATTCGCTAAGAAAGGATTTTTTGAAATTCAACCCCTAAGGGAGTGAAATAGGGTGTTGAAATTTATATGGATTTCTTAGAAATTAAACACGGGTGACACCGCGGGGTACAGCTAGTTTTAAATATATTTACGTCATCAAACATAAGCCTATTTACAATGTTGTATGACACGAGTTTCCGCAGAACGACAGCTGCTGCCATTAGTTATGAAGCAATATGTTTTACACGTGACGTATTAATATGGAATGGATTAACTAGTCGGACCTGACTTCTATAAATGGTAAAACACGTCCTCTTCTCCTATTCCTATTTAAGCTACCTATCTTAAGATATAGTTTTGTGTAGCTTAAGAACGGCATTCTTGATGCATATGAAAAGTTTTCGACCCGACAACAAGTCGCATGTTTTGTAAAGAGTTTCAATTGGAAATTTATAAGGTTTAAACAATATAACCTTTAAAACGGCACGGTCCAGAACTATGCTGGACAGGACTGCCCATACTGAACAGGCTTGGGAGGAGAGACTAGACTAAGAGCAGCTAGCGTCGGTGTCCTCCACCCGTCCCTTTGAATCAGCAGAGGGTGGTGTGGATTGAAAGGAGTGGTGAGTCCGATTTGAAGAGCGGTGGCGTGTTCTTTCGGAATACTGGGGCCAGAGGTCAGGATGGGAACCTGACCTTATTGCATGTTTCCAAATCTTAGTAGGGACTGTAGAAGCGCCCGGACAGTCTTCAAGGATAAGCGTCGAGTCCGACATAGGTCTAGGGGCCACACGGGCTCTTTTGTATTATACGTAAATGTATTCCCCTGCGTAAACAAAAAAAGGACTGATTTGGAAAGTGGCTCACATATACGCCGTATTAAAGTATATGAAGCTACGTGTCGTAAGATCTTAAACATCTAACTCAACAGATCGACTCCCAGATAATTAGTATTGGAAACTTTTGTAATGCAGCTACAGGTACAGTTCCTCATCGGTGAAAACCTACCGCCAATATATTTTAATATCAAGATACCAAGATATATGTTGTTTTGTTTAAATAAATTTAAAAAAATCATTGATTTCGGACCACATAAATCCATATCGGGATAGTATCTTATATCTGAGTATCACTGTATCTCTGTATGTTATAACTATGTTAGTAAGTACAAATATTTCAATTTTTTGTAATATATAACATGTAATTTATTATACGTACTGATGTTTAATGTAAGTAAATTATTATTTAGGCAATTTTAAATTTCCTGTTCTGCTGACCTGTAGACTTCGGTCCACTTATTACCCACAAATACAACCGGACTGTCGTCGGTATACGAGAATTTACTACCTTGTTCGATATGCATATTAGAAAGACTATTAAAGTAAATTAGGAATAACGTTGGACCAAGCATACTCCCCTGTAGAACCCCCTACGTAAATTTTAGTTCACCACTACTATAATTTTTAATCTTTGCCATTTGTTTTTTTTAGATAATAAGTATGTATTAAACTCTTCGAAATCATACGTAATATAATGAATACTTTTTAATCGAAAGATTAGTAATCATTTTTACAGATACAGAGCCCTGTATATTATCAGCGGACTGCGGGCAATCCCAATACCTATTCATCTAATACCCGCCCGATTATTGAGAATTGATTTTAGATAAGGATGTATCCTGTTTTTGTAAACTAATGCCTCCTTGGGTCCTCGATCCGGGCACATAGAGCTACACCTGAGGAGAATGTGTTAGTATGTTACATCTTCTTCATATTATATCAAATTAAAATTGTTTTTACTATCGAATGACCTACAATTTATTTTATTACGATTTAGGGATCTTCAAAAAATTATTAATTCCTCAAACGCAACGCTTCTGTTGGTGATCACTTTACATCAGGTGACCCAACTGCTCGTTTGGCTCCTATGCTATAAAAAAAGAATGATGTATATATTTTTTTAATTTAATGTGTATCTCTAAAATATGAATTAAGAAAAAAATCTATGGATGGTTAGTAAAAATGAAATAAACCATATTGCTGTTAAATGAAATACCTAAATTTGTTAAATTTATGTTATAGTAACTTACTAGAGAGATTTCACGAGAACAATAGTATTTTTATTAGACAATAAACAAGAAAATTATAATTATAATTTCTCATCTATAAATGGTGTTGTTTCCGTAGTGAATAATAATGATAAAATAAAATATTGAATATTATTCCCTTAATTTTCTCATTCCAACAACCCAAGATGATCATTTGAAATTTATCTTATCATTTTTCGAAAAGAAAAAAAAACATAACTTTTATAGTATACGGGGCAATTGAGTAGTCGCAGCCACTTCCATGATTTTTTTTTTTTTTTTTTTTGTTTTCTCAGGGGAATGCAAACGCACGATACCCGGGAGCCTGGGTGGCTCTGAAACCGGGCCTGTGTCGGGCTCGGCGTTTGGTACACCCCTACCGACTAAACCCCTGCGGGTGCCTTCAGACGCTATGATTGGAGGGCCCCGGATCTCTAAAAGCAACAGGGCGCCTCCAGCGACAGGCTGGCCTCGGTGAGAAGGCCAGACTCTTCCTCCTTAGGGACTGTCCGGCTGCCTTTGAACAGTCCCTTACTCCACGATGGAACCGTGCAATGGGGTCAGGTTCCCACCCTAACCCCTGGTCCCAATGCTCCAACGGAGCACACCACGCCGGTCGTCCGAATCCACGCGGCCATCTGCTGTTTCAGAGGGACGGGTGTAGGACTTCCGGCACTGGCTGGTCCCATCCGCGGTGCGGCGGACCAACCATCAAACGGCCGCAGAGGACAGGGAGGACGGCAACGACACACCGCATCTCCTCTTCCTCTGCGGCCCCACCGCCAACGCATCTGACGGTGCGCCCCCGTTCGGTCGCGGGAGATAGGGTGCACGGCAACGACACACCGATACACCTCTCCTCCCGCGACCCCACCTCCATGGACGGCAAGCGTCCAATGGACGCATCCAGAGCGGGCCTGGGCAAAACCCACCCGACGCGTCCGCACCCGGGATCCCTCTTAGTTCACCGTGGGAGGCAGGCTCAAACCACGGCTACTAAGCCCCCTTACCGCGACAAGGTGGAGATCCGTCGAGGGGGACTTCCATGACTACCAACGCCAATAGACTTCTGCATAGAGGTTATATATTATGTATAACCGTTGCCTTGCGTTGCCTCTTCCCACTTCCATGGGCCACCGGCTACATACTCAGCGCACGTGATGCGACAACAAGCTGACACTTTACGCCGGTGTCGTTTAAACGAGATGTAACTCGTTCCGGCTCAATTAGGCTACATAAAGGGTAGCATAAAGGGACACGCGCTATACTTTGCTCGTTCCGTTTTTTTTTCCTCTTCCCTCGTCCATAGACCACGCGACAGCGGACAGCACAGCGTTATAGTTAAAAGATGCCACATTTTTAGGACCGTCGCGTTATCGCATTATAGGGTATAAACAATATCCTTAAATATAGAATATATACTACACACGTTGTTCGAGTTGAACTTGTTATTTAAATAAAAAACAATAATTGAAATTCTTAATATTAATTTATTGTTAATATCGTTGAAATTAAATTGAGTTGAAATAGCAGCAGATCTTTTTAATGTTTTTCAAAATTTCAAACAAATTAGGCATTGCTTTGGATCCAGGCGGTGTAACGAGATACGCGGGCGCTCACACCAGGGTAGCGAGCGAGAGCGCATTGTTCTCCCCAAGAGCAGACGCCGACGACAATACCGTTGTGGAGGAGAGGACCGCCGGAGTCGCCCTGGCACGCGTCGCGACCGCCGACGTCGAGCCATCCGGAGCACAGCATGTTGTCGGTGACGGTGTAACGGAGCTCCGCGTAACGAGTTCTGCACGTGTTCTGGTTTACAATCCAGACTTGGACGTGACGTAGTTGTTCAGAGGCAGGTCCTTGGAACTGTAAAGACATCAAATCAATGAATATATATTTAAAAAAAAATACGTTTACAAAAAATCTGATTTATTGAAATCCGATTTACAATTCAAAAAGTCATTAAAAACTCCAACATGGACCTTCATCACTCTTCTCATATCCAATGTCACACTGTCCGTAAGCACTGTGTTCATCGTGTCGAATTTAAAATACAGAAAAAAACTACATCTTGATAGCAGAAAACTGACTTACCCACTGAGCTCCCCATCCGATAGCCCATACAGCTTGGTTGTCGGCAACATTGTAGTTAGCACCAGCGATGCTACCGGCGCGGGCTTGGTTATTGAAAGTGAAGGTGCTAGCAGAGTGCATGATAGCAATGTCATTGTCCAGGTTCTGACGGTTGAAACTGGGGTGGTTGATAATTCTGTTCACATTGTGAGTAGCGCCACCGCTGTTGGCCCATGTGGAACCAAGACGTAGGCGCCATTGACTAGCTAGTGGCAACTGTCTGTAAATTAAAATAAATAAATGTAATAAAACTAAATTTAATTCGGATAAAACTCTAACATATGAAACAGATACTGGTGGTCTTGAAATTATTATGACATTTAGATTTAAGCGATAAATACAATTTTGACCCAAGCCCCAAACCCCACTGGCTTGACTTAATTTCTTCCCATCCCATTTTCTGCCGAATAATACACCGGTGAATTAATTCGAGATTACACTTTCACCATGAATATCAACGAAATATTATATCGATTTGAAATTAAATAACTTACATAAA
>LUGF01025142.1:13556-23720 GCA_001625245.1 Calycopis cecrops
CTTCGGACAGATTAATGTCGCTAAACCTCATTCAGTAAGATGTATGTCACAATAAAGCTGATACTCTTGCTGTTTCCTACAGCACGGGAATTAACACTTTGCAAAGAAGGAATACAATGCGTCTGCGCGTAGAGAGGTTGGAAGAGAACCTCTATGTGGATGTTGATTGATGTGTCGGTAGTCAGGCATCAACGGCTCGTTTCCCCAATATTCCATAAAAAAGTCACCAAACACCATTAATGCTTGCGTACCGTTTGTTTTTTTTATAGTATGGGGGGATACCATAAAAAAAAATCTAGACCTATACTCCTGTTACATTAATGGGTCATAACCACACATGAAACCGACTTAGCTGCAGCTTTGAATATCGGTATCTCAGCACTAACATTACTTAGAAATAATAGACTAGCTGTGCATCGACTACGATGCGCAATTGACTAATGTTAGTTCAGAGCTACCCCTGTTTAAAGCTGTAGCTAAGTGGCTTACGACCCATCAATGCATCAGGAATGTTGGTCTAGATTTTAGCTAATTATGTATTTCATACTAGGTAATAAAAGATTTACTAGTTGATAACTATCTTCACTTTGTTGGCGACGACGAGGTAGTGCTGTGCTGCATTATAGCTGAACTAGCTTCCGGTCGCAGTTTCGCCCGCGAGGATTACGGAAAAAATGGAGTTATTATACATACAAACCTTCCCCTTAAATCACTTTATCTATTAAAATAATATTAAAAAAAGTGACCACACAACTGAAATAAAACTTAATTTTTGATTTAATATCGTTAATATCGTTCATTATCGTAGTTACAATGACATAACATGTCATATGATATTTATTTTTAATAACAAAAAGTTTCATTTGAAATTTGAATTTGAATGGCAACTTCAAGCATACAGACACACAGACTTATATTGTATAGTGACTGCGCCTGCAAGACCTAGGTGCGCAAAGTGGCATCCATGTCACCTCCATGTCCTCTTATCGCGATTTGTGCGGTTTGTAGAATGGCCCATCAAAAATTTATCAAATAAGAGGGGTAACACTCTGTATAACATTGACGTGGATATTAATGGTGTCGGAATTAATCAATAACCTTAAAGCTCGTTTTCCCCTATGTAAAACTGAGATTTTTTCTTCTTTTTTATGATAAAAGATGGCAAACGAGCAGTCGGAGCAATTTTTCATAACTACCGACACCAGTAGATATCCGCATAGGGATAAATGCGTTGCCCTCCTTCACTCTACAGCCCCCATGGGCACCCGGCTACTTACACACCGCACGAAACGCGACATCACAGCTGCCACTTTACTCCGGTTTCATGTAAGCGAGGTACCTCCCCGGTCGGGCTGGCCGAAGACGGCTGCATGCATACATGCAGCATGACAATACTTCTTCCTTTTTCTATTTATTATTCTTAAAAGACTCTCCTTTTAATTAAGTCTTGAGCAGTACATTTTGCACTGCTCCAGTGAATGCAGCCTTACTTTAAATGCAAAATTTATAGCTAGCAACAAAGTATAGATTACGTGAGCAAAGACGTTGACTGCTAATGAAATTTTATTAATTTACTTTGTTGTATAAAATACTTCTTATGACTTGTGATACATAGAAGAATGAAGTGTTCTTTGGTAAAGAGGCAAACCATTCATCCCATTTCATGACCACCAACGCCCATACACATCCGCATAGATTATACAGATAAGTCGCCCTCCTTACTTCTCCACCGCCATGGACCATCGGCTACTTATACACTTTACGCTGATTTCGTGTAAGCGAGAGATACCTCCCTGGTCGACTACATGCATGCTTGCAGCGTGGCACTACCTCCTATTGAAAGTAGAAGATATAGATTATATTGATAAACTAAGGGCAAACAAGCAGGTAGCACCTCTAGCATTATGTGAAACTAGCTGGGCCCCGCGGTTTCACCCGCGTAAATGTCAATCCTGTGAAAAATAGAAAATCATCCCATGGCATCACACAGGAACATTTTTTAGGGATTACAGCTATCCTATGGGTTAATCCCAGTTACCCTCTATGTGTGTGCCAAATTTCATGAAAATCAGTTCAGCAGTTTTTGCGTGAAGAAGTAACAAACAAACAAACAAACAAACAAACAAACAAACAAACAAACAAACAGACAAACTTTCACATTTATAATATTAATAAGATAAGATGTATATTTCTCCCCATTGTGCCTGCCGTATTTAGCTGCAATGCAGTTATCTCACAAAAAAATTACTACTAAAAATGCAACAACGATCCCTATTACAGAGTAAACTTTGTAAATAATAACCACTGCATCGTTTGCTGCTGCTTCTGAGCAATTTACACGAAATTGCCAGCGAAATTGTCAAAATTGTTATGACATTTAGACACGTTAAAATTTCATGGTCGCAGAACTAACCTATAAAAAAATGAAATGCAATAACCGGATATAAAGCCGTCTAGATATAGCTTGACTTTTTGGTCGCCAAAATGCCAGGCAGAGAGGTCTGAAATCTATTGGGAATCGTGTAAATCTGTGGTAAAGGAAAATATGCCGCAAGAATAAATACAGAGGTCCCAATACAGTCGGCAATATTATGTGAAAAAGGGGCATCTAGGCACCTACTGATGAGCTTGGAAGAGACATGAAGGGGGCAGCGGGGGTTGTGTGCGATGCCAGAACAACAGCCCCTCAGATTTTCTATACAGTTTTAGGGGATGAAAATACCAAATTTATGGTATGGTTATCATGTTGAAGTTTTATACTGCGAAAAAACAAGGAATAAACATTTTTACTTTGCATTTGTAAAATATGGCTGTCGTTAAAAGGTGTAATGTATAATTTTGAATTATACTATAATGAAAAATATTGTAGTTCTTATCTAGACTGATTTCTGTTAGACGCGATGGAAATATATCGATCTGGGGCACCACTACTTTTCATAAAATGCTAGCATGTGCTAGTGCGCTAAAAAAAAAAAAGAAAATCGAACATTGTTTAAAAATTGGCGCGTTATAAGTTTTCTTTGTGGTGTATTATAATATATAATTAAAAATTAAAAATACTAAGTTATACTTGTACCTAATCAAGGACTACGTATTAGCATACTTTTAATTATTGATGAGTAATGAACGAAGACTTTCCAATCATTATGGTACACAACACAACAAATACAATTATATTATATTATTATTATTTTTTTTACAGTGTAAGGGGGCAAACGAGCAGTCGGAGCTAGTTGCATCACTACCGACACCAATAGGTATCCGCAAAGAAGCTATACAGAGGCGTTGGCCTCTACAATGTAACACCGCTATTTTAAGACCCCTGATTCTCACTTAGAAATTGAAGAATACACGCTTAACTCGGATCCAAACGGGGAATCAAACCAAAAGCTTTGCTAATTTACTCTTTACTTATTGTCACTTTAAGAGTACTGATACCGTTAGATACCGTTTAGATGGTATAGTACCTAGTAATAAATCAGTTAAAACTAGTTAAATCACACACCAGAGCAATATAACATGGTAACAGTCTCATATGTCACATCCAGCGTATCTAACGCCGTTACATAAGTGACCTATTGGAACTTATTTATGGCCCATTAACCTATAAGGATATTGTTGAACTGCAATTTCACCCCGCTATCGTGTGCATGCTACTCGTGTATACTAACAATCAATTTCCTCGGATAGTGTTGTTTGTGTAGCGCGATAAAAATATCTTGGGTATCAATCTTGCGTCTTGGGTATTAAATCGGCCTCGCTAGGGTTGTTTAAGATATCGATTTTATTTTTTACACAACTTCCTTCTTTCAAGCAATCCTTTTTTAAAGACATGCCGAATTGAAACGACACGATTGCGAAAGTACAGTTCGCTCATATTATTCTGCACCTTAGCTGTAGTACTATAGTGTTTCCGCATCTGTGCGGTCTTTTTCAAAAGTCCAGTAGAAAAGGAGAGAAGAAGCACTAGAGTTGTTTAAAATATCGATTTTGTTTTTTACAGTCATTGCCTTACAAGCACGTTTTCAAGAAGTTAGACATGCTGGATTTCTGACGTTTGGGCCGATGCGATTGGGGAAGTACCTTTAGTTCATATTTCTGCAATATCACGGCGTTCCTGTGTGGTTTGTGTATTGTTTCCGATGGCCCAATGAAGAAGGATGCAAGGCGGACTATAAATCTGCATATCAATTACGCAGATATCTATGGGTTTCTGTAGGTCGCCACCGAAAGTTCTCTTTTGCTCGATGATCTCATATTAGAAATATATCAAAAGCAAAGAATGTTAAATGTTTGCGGCACTTACTTGTAGTATAAAATCAAAAATTTTAAACAAAGAATTTATGCTGAAATGTATAATTTTATGGTTTGGCTATGAGTCTTTACGTACAGTAAGTATGACTAGGAAATTATGTTAAATGGCGTAATGGTAAAATCTAGTAACGTTTTTTTAGGCGTAGAATATCGAATAATATTCCGAAATAACCAACATTATTTTTCATATACCAGCATCCTTATTTTCAATTTACCTCTTGAAATAATATTTTCATCATATTTCAAAAAATAATGAGATGTTTTTGCACGTGTTTCTATAATCTTCTCAAGTAGAAGTAAGTTTAAATATAGATCAATTGCTGTTTAGACTTTGTATTCGTGTAATAGATAAGAGATAAGTGGCTGAATGAATACTAATAACATACTAAATAATAGAATAATCATTTTTAAATTCAAAGTATTTTTATGTTAGTACTAGCCGTGCCCCGCGGTTTTAACCGCGAAATCTGTCTCGTTTGTAGCTTAGAAGGATAAATCACATAAGGAGAGATGATTTATTATTCTAACAGTTTACTGAACACTACTCATTCGGACTCTTGACGACAGGCTGGCGCAGTGGTACAGTGATAATCGAAGCATGTTATGCCAGGGGTCAAATATACAATTTCTTTAATATACAAAATATATATAATATTTTTCCGTTGTCTAGTATCCGTAATACAAGTCCTTACGGTACTTAGCACGGGGCTAGGCTTACGTGGTGTGTCAAGTCCACAGATATTTATTATTTATATTCATTTCTTTAAACACTTATAAAAAGTAAAAAAAAATAAAAAAAACCATACAGTACCTACCCACATTTAAAGATGCTACATGCACATTTTAAAGATGCTAATTAGCAAGGTTTTCTTGACTAATAGGAACAACTGCAAGTTTTCAAGATTTTCCCAATTAGCTCCCCGTTACGAACAGCATCAATTACGAAATGTAAAGCAAAGCGTAAACGACAAAGCACAGCGGTATTTCACAACTTACATTACGGTATTTTGCTGGTCTGTGCCCTGGCTTGTTCTCTTTGTCTGTCCTTTAGCTTTGTACTACTTGTTGCTTTGTAACTATCTCGTAGTGTAGGGGAGAGGTGGTTTAGTTGTAGACCAAGATTCGAGGTCCAACCAAAAAGGTTTATTGGGATTTTTTTTTTGTTTTATTTTCCGTTCCGTATCCGTTACGAAGATCACAGCCACCACTACTCCCTAGAGTCTCAGAATGCACTAGCCATCGATCCCCATCCCTTCTCCATAGATCGTTTCAAATATAAATATAATGTATAGTTGTATTTTTTATATTATAAGAATCATACGAGTTGTTGGGGCCTTTTGATGACTACCTACTTTCGTAGACATCAGTATAAATGTGTGTATGACGTATTGCCCTCCTTCCCAGCTTCCCTCTAATAAGCTACCGGACACTAACAAGCCGTACTATACGCGACAGCATTGCCCTCTCTTCAATGCGGTAGCATGAGAGTGTGAGGTACTAGGCATATCCGCTCGATTCGGCTACAATGTTAATAATGTTGTTGTAAGAGGTAGTGCCATAATACATGCTTGCATGCAGCCGAATTGGGCCGGCACGACCGGGGAGGTACCTCTCGCTTACGAGACCGGCGTAAAGTGACAGCTGTGTTTCGTGTGGTGTGTAAGTAGATTGTGGCCCATGAGGTGGGAGGAGAAAGGAGGGCAGCGCATCCGCATAGAGGCTATACAGATGTATAGCCTCTATGATATACAGATGTATAACCTCTATTCGGATGTCTATGGGCGTTGGTAGATATGAAAATGGCGACTGCTCGTTTGCTGCCCTATAGCATAAAAAATATTATCAAGTATTACTACTACCTACTAGAGGTAGTGCCACGCTGTATGCTTGCATGCAGCCGAATTGGGCCGGCACGACCGGGGAGGTACCTCTCGCTTACACGAGACCAGCGTGAAGTGACAGCTGTGCTGTCGCGTTTCGTGCGGTGTGTAAGTAGCCGGTGGCCCATGGAGGTGGGTGGAGAAAGGGGGGCAGCGCATCTGTATAGTCTGTATGCAGATGTCTATGGGCGTCGGTAGTCATGAAAATGGCTACAACTGCTCGTTTGCCCTCCTATACCATAAAAAAAAAAAATACTTGTTACTAAAATGTAAATTCCTTCTGACTAATCGCACATACTATTCCTAATTTTCTCTTAAAGCCGTACTAATCTCAACTTTAGCACTTACATAAATACAATTCCTAACATTGATAAACATAAATCGGACTCAATATCGAAACTCATATAGGAAATAACACAAACGTACAAAAATACATATCAACAACTAACTGAAACACAATCTAACTTTAGCGTTTGGAAGCGCGGTCCGTAAACACACCTGTCAGGGCGGTCACGAATTGAAAAGCAACTGCCTTTAGTCATGCGAGACTGGAAAAAAGACTCAATTGCTGCGAGGAAAACTATGAAAAGGGGGAAAAGATGTAAATAAACTTATGCATACACTTAAGTAGTGACGCCTCAATTAGGTCAAAGTATTTTTTAACACATCAGGCAAGAGGAAAACTTTATTTATTTATCATTCAACTATGGCAGAAGGAGGGTTATGTTTTTCGAAGTGTATGTATAAATGGAGATTTTTATGTTAGAATAGAATAGAATAAAAATAAATTTATTCAATGTTCCATAAAACAACAAGAGACAAAATGCAGCACAAAATATAAATACATATTATAACAAAAAGACAAAAAAAGGAGAATTTAAATATTTCTTAAGCAAAAAATAACGAACAATTTCGGTCCTTGTTACAAATTATGCATGCACAGTGATGCAATGTGAGGAGCACTGAAAGGACGTCACTCGGCATAAGGCGGAGGATTTTCAGTGACGCCCCAAGGATAAAATAAGTTACTAATTACAACTTTAATAGCATAATATATTTTATCATCTGGAGTGTAGTGAAATAAAAATAAAAAAGACACCTCGTAGGATTTATTTGAAACACATTAAAATAATAAACAGCTGGTATTTTTTTTCGTTATAATTTCAGGTTGTTGTTCGTGAAGGCCCAATTTTTATTTGTTGTTGCTTGAAAGGCATTAAGGTATTTCGACTAGTCGGTTAATTAGTACTCAATATTCCGATGGCGGTGGATGGATGCGGGTTGCCAAAGATCGGGATGATTGGCGCTTTATTAGGGAAGCCTACGATCAGCAGAAGACGGTTTAGGGTGATTTCGATTTCGGTCTCGGGTGCTACGGAACTGTCAGCAAGAGAAAAAAGAATGAATAATTAGATATAAATGTAAAATAACATTTATTCAATTAAATTAAAGAATAATCTTGCAACAAAACTGTAACACAAAAGGGAACCCCACAGCTGGAGCAATCGGCCAGACAACCTTTGGAGAGGATAAAATTACAATACACCCTTTTAGAGCTTCAGAACCTTTATAATCCTAATGAAGGGCGAAACCGATAGGATATTTTTTACCAAAAATTTAAAATTTTACATTTCTATTTTTTTTCCCAAATTAATCCGTTTGTACGGATGCTAAATAGATCGTATCCTAATTTCCATGAAAGTAATAGCCGGTCAAGTTTTGGTATTTAGTAAGAGGCAGTGCCACACTTTCGAATTGGGCCGGTATGACTCAATTCGACCCAAACTGCCTTTTTTTTCTTAGTAACGCAGGGAAATAACTTAAAAATACCGTAAAAACTGTATGATCTACGACGCACGACTGGAGTTAACTACACAAAGACGGACAGAATTTTAGAAATAAAAAATGTGTATGAGACGTAAGCTACGCGGAACATAGTTACAGCTTAGCTACATATTAACTAATAATAATCTAGTCGTAGCCGCTTGCGGCTACGGCGGCCGTCTATATAGACGAGCCATCAGCGCAGGACATATTAATATAGTGCAAAAGTGTGCGCGCAAACACAAGTGCACTCTCTATTCCCTCATTCTCATATTCCGATGGGACGACAGTCCGACACGACCGCAGAGAAATCAGACGCAAGACCGGCGGCTTAAGGCGCTGAATACACCTAAAATGGTTTTGTTTAACATTTTTTAGCAACATCCGTTTGACATATCATGGTGAAAATATATATTATTTTTGAAGATATTTTTGATCATTTGCCCGTCTTCAAAACACAATTTTATTTACTATGTTCGATAAAAATAAATCCCGAAGATACCGCTTAACAATAAATTTAACAAAAAAATGTCTATCAGAATTCTTAGTATTTGTAATAATAATTCGCCGATATGCTCAACATAGCGTATTTAATTAAAAGCCCGTTTTATATTTTCAAATAACTTACTAGATTTTCAATAGTAAAATTATTTTTTATTTATGGCCGAAATCAAACAGAGCGTTGCAAGCATAGAGTTTTGTTCTCTGTCACTCGTACTCATTTGAGCAGAGCCCGCTGGGGTCTGTTGCTGTACGGACGTGTGTCGCTTTTGTTGCACTGACGTTATTACTTATTTACGAACTTAATAGCTTTTAATATTTTACCTTCATTTTCCATTTAAATTCTATTATTTGTATACTAACTGGACTGGACTAACATAGAAATATATAAATTCATTGGAATGACAGTGGCGCTATCTATTGAAAATTGGTCGTACCAGAACAGAAACCTTCGTGGGCGCATTCAGAACAATTCACTAAAGATCATCACATGCTCAAATTCATTATGCATTACGATTCTAGAAAGGACATAATATGGACAAACATTCATTTTTATAAATAGATAATACATTCGTGTCTGTGAAACAATGGAAATACAAACATACAAAATTTCAACCCAGTCGGTCAAGGCGTTTAGTAGGTATGTCAACCATCAAAATACCAATATATAATGTTTAACCCAATCGGTTCAGCCGTTTAGAAGTTTACCCGTTTTCCCATGGGTTGCATTTGCATTACCCCGTGGTAAAAAATATGATAAATAATTAATGTGCGATGATAATGTAGCACTCAAATCGTGTAAGAATTTTTGAAATCGGTCCAGTACTTTTGGAGCCTATTCGTTAAATACGAACACAAACACACACACACAAACACAAACAAATATTTCCTCTTTATAATATTAGTATAGATATAATATAGAGAGTAATGATGTATTCTTCGTTTTACATTCAATGTACGGAGACTAATTTTATTTATTGCCCCCTGCAAACGAATGTTTATTTTGGTGACTTCCGACGCACATTAACACCAACTCAACAAGCGGTTGCGATGAATTGGGCCGACGCGAGTTTTAAAATATTATTACAGAAATACATATATTATGTACCTATACATCATATGTTATATAACTAGCTTTTGCCCGCGGCTTCGCTCGCGTTAAGAAGTACTATTGATTAGGTATAGTTTTTGCGGCTTTACTTTTGTTTAGCGTGTGTAAAAAATTTGGACCTACAAAACTTCTATGTACACAATATTCTTTACTAATCTGTCATTAGGCGCTAAAACTATCAAAGTACTGGGTGGACTTACTCGTGATCAAGCAACATAAACTGTACATGAGAGAAGCAATGTTCTCTCAAGTCAATACCCGCTCATTTAAGAGTTTACCCTTGAGACCTGTTTATTGTCATGGCAAAGCAGACTTTTAGGGGAAACTGTAAATTAAATTCGTTTAAATTCGAACGGGGTATCATTCGGTATTAATGGGATTCGTGGTATAAATACATTTTCCCCTTTTACACACCCAGGGATTCGTGGTATAAATACAGTTTCCCCTTTTACACACCCAGTTAATAAGGGCTTCCACAATATTGCGATGTAACGCTTTCACTTGCAGTCTCGTACCGTTACAAAGTTTTGGTGG
>LUGF01025171.1:1658-19663 GCA_001625245.1 Calycopis cecrops
AACTTCGCTGCGGGTATTAACCCGAACAACTCCTCGGAACACTCCCCGTTGTAAATACGGTAGAAAATGCAGAGCGAGCCTACATCTCTCCGTAACGCCAGAGAATCAAGCCGATCAGATATACATTGATCGTCAACGATTCGAGTCGCTGTACGTTGGATGCGGTCAAATGGAGCGAGTTGATATTGAGGGGCTCCAGCCCAAAGGTGAAAACAGTATTCCATGTGCGGTCGTACCTGTGCTTTTTATAGTTGTAGCACATGCGCTGGCATATAGTACTGCTTCGCCCTACTGAGAACACCCAGTTATAGACTTTATTATAAAGTTATAAATTTCATAGATTGCTTATATAAAGAAACACCCAAAAGAGCATGTTCAACAGCTTGTTGAACTACGGTTCTGTTTTTTACGGTACAGTATCTTTTTAAGCCACGTTTTAGCCCTGTAGGGACAGGGTGAAATTATTTGTAGATTTCTGTCTTTCTTTGTGATCAATAAAATGGGCCAGTTGTAGACCGATTGAGATTAATGACGATGATTATGGAGCATAAAAGATGAATATTGGGAAAGAGAGGATTATATAGAAGTGTGGTCTAATTGAGAAAATTGGTTTTTTCTACCTGTATATACAGCAGAGTATCTGTAGTATAGCATACAATTTGTTAGCGATTGTTCCTAAGTTTCCAACAGTTAGCAATCAATCGGGAAACTTGTAGAATCAAAGGGCCATAATTGTTCCCCCGAGTATCGGCGAAGGGCCCCTCGAGCGGGTAATAAATAATTTCCGAAACACGATGCAATTTAACTCCTCTTTCATTTGTTTGATTGTCTGCAAGGCCGGGGGAGGCGGGGGAAGACAGTTCCAGAGTATCCTTTTGATGGAGTTTGTTCATAAGAAACTATATTTATAGGCTGCACGAAATAAAAAGTGTATGCTTTAGACCACAAAACTGAAGTTAAACTTAATTAATGAAAATTTATTACCGTAGTTGCAATGATATAACATGTCAATGGATATTAATTTTGTAAATACAAAAAGTTTCAATTAAATCGAATTTGAATTTTAAATTTGAATGACAACTTCCATTGGCCTCTCCAGATCACACATTTTTAACGCTCTCGCCAGCTTATTCCCCAAGTCAAGCGCGCGTATACAAGTTTACCTACTTCAAAAATATGAGCAGTAAAATTGTGTGAAACGATAAAGATCAGCTTTACATACTGCTCTTTGGAATTTCCCAAACTGTTAAGAATATTTTTATTAGAAAATTATTTTCGATGGGTCCAGTCATTCAGAAATTGTTTATTAACGTACAGATTATAGACGTCAATCGAAAAATTGGGGAATTTGTACAGATGACCAGTCGAGTTAGTTTGATTATTACTATCTGCGCCCCTCAGTTTCATGATTCACCCGAGTAAGTAAGTAAGCATTAAACACAGAAAGATTCATAATTGTCATTTCGGAGCACTGATGATACACAAGATGTATACCAATTCTAGCTATAAGTTTTGTTACAAAGAAAAATGACTTTTTTAATTGCAAATAACATTTAGGTATTGCTTTTACATTGTGTTAGTATAATACAAAAATATAAAAAGTTTATTCAAAGCGGTTTCCATTGGCTGCAATACACTCCTTTAAACGTGGAGGCCAGTTATCAATCGAAGCACGCACTCTTTCCACGGGGAAATTCTTCACTGCTTATTGCATTTAGGCTATTTTAGGGACTAGAAATTATCATGGCGTTTAGAGCAAGCTATAATCTCTAAAACTGACCATAAATCATAATCTATTAAGATCGAGACTAGACGACGGCCAGTCTTCAGCTCTGATGAAGTCCGAGTCGTTTGCATCCAACCAAAACTGCGTGGACCGAGTTTTATTACCCGGCGCTGTCTTGCTGGAAGGACCATACTGGGTTATTGAACATGGTGTTATTAAGGGGCTTAACTACCTTATCAAGAATGGTATTTTGATATACTTGTGCTGCTATTTTGATACCTTTTTTCACAAAACAATGGTTCAGTCACTCCTTCATAGCTAACACTCCACCAAACCATCACTGAAGTCGGATAATGCCCACGTTGCACTCTGTCGACTAATTGGGAAGCTTCCTTAGAGCTTTGAACATAAATACGATCATTTTTTTTGTTAAAATGTTGCTCAATTGTAATAATTTTCTCATCCTTAAACAAAATTTTTCCGTTTGCGTACCGCTTCAGTAGTTGTTTCGATTTTACTACCCTATTTATCTTTAATTTATCAGTTAAGAAATGACCAGTGCGTCTCTTATAGGTTGCAAGTTCTAAGTCATTTCTTAAAATTCGCAACATAGTTCTAGGTGCTATCCTTATTTACCGAGCAAAACTAATACCAAGGGTATTGAGAGTTTTAAAAATTGCATTTGGCTCTTATAGGCAAGAGTAAGTACCTAGGGCAAGTCCTAAGTCATCTCTTAAAATACGCAACATGGCTCTAGGTGCTATTCCTATTTCCCGAGAAAAAATCATTTGCTTTCGGATGCTTCGAATTCTTTCCTTTAATGCTTTGACCACCTTTTTCGTACGAACACTAAATGGACGGCCAGATCTTTCTCTGTCACAAACAGAGGAAGTCTCATTGTACCTACTAAAGCACACAAATATTTGACTAATACCAAGTGTATGGAGTGTTTTAAAAATTGCATTTGACTTCATATCTACTTTTGTGTAATCACAGCGATTCTGTTCTCTTTATCACTTGACTCCATTTTAATGCCTATCGCAAAATATTGTAAAATGTATTGGCGTCAAAATGAGAAAACATAATGAAAAATCCAATGATATTACAAAAGTATGTAATATCATTGGAAAAATCGTATAAAAATGACAGATTTCAAATTCAAATGTAATATTTTTTATTTTTTATTGTAACAGTATTTATGGCCAGACTATGCCAGACTATACATGTTTGAGATAATAAAACAATTGTTATCGTCATGTGGAAACTATTTTGTGAAACAAACTGTGTTGATTGTGTAAACAATATTTTGGAATTCTTCAAGCTCTTCCAATATGTCGCCTGCGAGGGCGCATATACTTGAGTCTGTTAATAAGTCTGTTAACTTGCTAGTTTAAAGTGAAGATTTATCATAATCTTGGTTGATTACTTAGTTTATATTTCATAGCTATAAATAACGTTAACGCCTACATTTTCAAATACGTATTTTATGTTATTGTTGCTGTTACTATAAATACAGGCGCTTTATAATTTTTAATTTATTTTTACTCTATTGTGCCCTAGGAGAGGTAGTAAGGCAAATGAGAAGTTTTTCGAGTGTGAAGATGGTTTTCAAAGATAACGCAAATTCTTTTTTGACGCAGGTAAAATACATTTATGCACTTTCCTACCAGCCCTGGGTGAGCTGAAAGGGTGTGTCGGACTCGGCACCAGACGCGTGCCCCTACCGACTAAAAAACCTGCGAAAGCCCTCGGCTGCTGTGGCGAGGGGTATCCTGGATCTATCAGCAACAGGACACCCCAGCGACTGGCCGGTTCGCTTTGTAGGACCGGTCTTCATCACGAAAGGGGTCGCTCCGGCTATTAGAGCTACCCCGACGACTCTAGCCTCATGGAGTCAGGTGCACATCCTCGAGCCCCGGCCGCCTAGTTTCATGGCAGAAGACGCTGTAAATAGCGTTTCTGCGAGCTCGTACACGGTTCCTAACCAAGCGTTCTCCCGCATCTTCTTGTCGGTTTCGTTCCGCCGCTTCCTTGCAGGATATCAGCTCCTCGTAAAAGGAGGCCACTGCCGCCCAGGACTCGTCGCTCTCGAGCATCGACTGAACGATACTCGATAGTGATAGGTCCTCTCTTCGGAGCATGGTCTGCAGATCGCGACGGTGCTGAGACCACGCAGGGCACACCTTAAGAGTGTGGTCAGCCGTGTCCTCCTCTACGCCACAAGAGTGGCAGATTGCATCAGGCTGCCTTAGGACCCTCCGAAACAGGTACTCGCCGAAGCTGGGTGGGAAGTCTATGCATCTGGCAGTCTGGCGCATCAGTATAGCCTCTGTGCGGTGGGCGTCGCTACTCATGAAAATGGCTCCATCTGCTCGTTTGCCTCCTTATACTATAAAAAAATATAGACTATAGAACATAAACATCCAGCTATTTAATCTTATCTAAAAACAGCTTGCAGTTCACGTGGAACTTGTATCAACTGATAACCTGCTCACTTTCGGCTTGGCGTTAGCTGGTCAAAGGTCACCAGAGATAAGGTGTTCCGTCGTATTTACCCGCATCAGAATGAGGATAAAAATAACGTTGAAATTTTAAGACTTTTGATATCTGAACATATTGTTATCTATACATAATACAATGAAACTGTAGAAGATTTTTGTCTGTTTGTCTGTTGGACGGCTTTCACGCAAAAATTACTGGACTAACTTTTTTGATGGACGAACGATGAAACTTTCTTGTTATATAGGTATTAGTTCTCGGTAACATGTAGGCATTTATCAATATACATATATAATGCTGTAGGCGGTATCTCGACTTGAAATATACTATTGTAGGGCAAAATACCGGGTTGACAATTCGATCCCGTAACATTACATGTTATCATGACAATAACAAAACAAAGTATGTCGGGTCAGCTGGTATCAAAAAAGGCCATAAAATTCTCTACATGTTTTACCCATCTATGTTTTTGGGCATCTTAAAGAATTTATAAGATACCCGCATCGAAAAATTAAAACATTTCAAATTAACGTTATATAAACACAGTTTCTTTTTTTTTTTTTGAACGTAAATGCATTTTCACCAGGGATAACAAAAAAAAAAGGTTCTTTTTTGATAAAAACCCTTTCGTATTTCCTAAACTATTGATCTGACATTTAGTTATTTTGAAAGTAAGTTGTTAAATATTACTTAAATCCTGTTACGCAACTCTTCTAACATTAACGTTCGCAACAAAAGCTGGCTGATCAAATAGTAATAATATGTATTTGCAGAATTACTACTTATTTATAAAGTAAATGTCTGCCGCAGCGGAACAGATACACAAGCTTAGAAGTTCGGAGGTCGTCTTGTAGACCATACCGATTTTCCGGGTCCAATAGTATTTTCATTTATTAAATAGTTATAGAAAATTTTACTTTCTTCAAATTTTCATGATTGTTTATTTCTTGTTATTTATCAATTACTGAGCTCTTAACGATGGGCTTTTACTCTATTACGTCATCGTGATGTAAGTTTGTGGGGCGTACCCGGCCGTGCCCGCTCGACTCGCATCAAACTATGATTACACTCTAACAACAAAAGTTGGTGATAAAACGTTAACCTCTCCCACTAACTAATGACCGAGTTTTAGATAATAATATTTTTTTTTACAACAACAAGAAAAAACAAAGTTTTACTTATTTACATCTTACGATCTTACAAATACAAATACAAATAATAAATAAGTATTTACCTCGACGTCGAATGTCGAGGTAAATTAGAACAGAATTTGTAACATTCACGAAAATTAAAATTGTAACATGATTTTTAATTTATTTTATTTATTTAAATAGGACACCTGCAGTTCACACATTAATACATTTATAACATAAATAATTTAAAAAACAAATTCTGATGTGTGTACTTTTATAGGTGACACAGCATTTACACATGTCAGATTTGATGTAAGGTCAAAATTAATAAGTTCAAGAAAAATAAAATAATCAAATAAAAGTCAAATAAATTAAATACAAAAATGTCAGAAATAAAATAGAATAGTTCAAATTAGCATCAATATAATAACAGTAATGACTAATGAGTCAATGATATATTAATTAATTGGACGAATGAAAATTATTTAGAGTTAATATTTATTAACTTTAAGTGAATTAGTATTTTTCTTCTATAATTATATAATGAATCGTGAAATATGTTGATGTCGATGTCAGCATTGCAAATAATATTATATATGTTGCACATTCGCGCTATTGGTGCTTGCGACCCCAAATTGGTTTTGGCAGGAGTCCACCTAAAAGTTTGGTAATGGGGCGACGAGGCATATTATAAGGAACGCTTGTTGAATAATGTTGTAGCAGGTCGCAGCACCCGGTCCGCCCGTTAACTATTTTGTGGAAAAGGAGCAACTCATGGACCATTCGCCTGGTCTTGAGCGCTGGCATTCTGAAGAAGGCCAGACGTTGGTCGTAAGGGCTTCTGTGTGATATTCCGCTACAAAAGTAAGCCAGATGACGAGTAAAGGACCTTTGAATATTTTCTATTCTTTGTGAGTGCACCAGTTGAGAGGTGTTCCAAATCGAGCAAGAGTATTCCAGATGGCTGCGAACAAGGGAATACTTTTTAATTAAAAAGAAGAATTTTAGTTGAGTAATGGAATCCTCTAGTATTACGCTTAATTAAACCTAAGACCTGTTCAGATTTATGAGGAAAAAAACCCGTATCTTTAATTTGTGTAGGGAATATAAAGATATTTTATCTACACTAATGTTGTAACATTCTACTTATGTTTCCAATACTTGACTTATAATAACTACTGTTATAGCTCAGACAACGAAAAAAATCGATATCGTAAAATCTCATTATAACACTGTGTGAGAGCGAGAAGGAGAGAAAAAGTGGTGAGAGAGCTTTATGTCAAAATCCATAACAGCGTGCGCTCTCTCCTGATTGGCCCAGCGCGCGCTGCAGCTGCGCACTCTTTGGTTAGATTTTAATGACCACAATTTCACAGCGACAATACATTATACGCCTGAATTTAATGTTTCGCAACGTTTTATTAATTGATTAATTGCATTAGTGAAGATAAAGCAGTGTATGCAACTGCATATAACACGGGTATTCAAACACTCGTGTTACTATTTTGAAACTCGCGTTCGCTCGTTTCAAAAACTCACACTCGAGTTTTAATACCCTTCATTATACGACAGTTGCATAAACTACTATTATTATATTGCGATCATTCACGAATCATGTTAACATTATAAATGAACTGGATTAATGTAACAGGGTGCAGTACAATCTGAACATTTAATAACAAAAAATGGATGCATCACGAGAACCTAGTTTTAGAATGGTAATAGATTACGAACGCCTTAATAAAATTGCAATAGGTGATAAATATCCATTACGACACATTAGTGACATTACTGACCTTTTTGATTCGATAAGTAAAAGTATTATTTTACAACTCTCGATTTAGGTAGTGAATATCAGCAAATAAAGATAAATGAATCAAATATATGTTATTAGTTATTTATGGAACGTTATGCTACAGGTAGACGCAAGAGCTAGTGCCATCAGCCATGCTGTATGCATGCATGCATGTATATACCCTAATTAAGTCGGCACGACAGTTGAGGTACCTCTCGCGACGGCTAAACAAAATCGGCTTGAAGTGACAGCTGTGCTGTCGCGTTTCGTGCGGTGTGTAAGTAGCCAAAGGTCCATGTAAAGAGGAGGAGAATGGGGGGGCAACGCATCTGTATAACTTCTATGTGGATGTCTATGGGCGTTGGTGGTCATGAAAATTGGTCCGATTGCTCGTTTGCCACCTTATACTATAAAAAAGACGGGATTTTAATATTTTTTCGGTACTTTGAAAATATTTTTTTGTCAAAAATACATGTCAGGGGTTATTATTTTTACTTTTTGACATTTGGCTAAGGAATCGGTCGTTCTGAACCACTGTGCGCTCGATAAGATTCAGTCGTCCACGCCGCCTTATTAAGGGGAAGCGCAGTTATGGTAAATTTTGTTTCTGGCTCTGTCGTTTTAATCATTAGGTAGATATTATATTGTTCTTTCTTTTTGTATTTAAATACTACCAATGTATCCTATCCAACATTAAAACTGATGTCCCGTATTCTTGGATTCCCTGTATTTTATTCTCAGTAACTGCTCGGTTTATTAGCTTATTGAAACTTTGGTTCGTCATATAGTACAGAAATGTCGTATCGCAGTCGTGTCTGTAAGTGTAAACGTAATATAATATCTTACTCAGTGTCTTATCTGTATAATAACTGTATTAAAAATATATAATATAACTTATCGCGATATCATTCGAGCATCGGTTGCTGCTGCTGTGTGCTTATTTGCTGCTGAGACTTTAGACATGAAATCACTTATTAATTTTATTTTCTTGGCGTTCGTTGCTATTACATGTAAGTAGTGTTTTGTCTATTAAGAGCAAGCAATATATACACTAAATTGTATTTGTTACGTTATTAGGATCTACGAGCATTCTGAGCCTGCATCGAGTATTGAGTGCTCGTCAGAATGTACCATTGACATTCACATATTTATTTAGACGACGTTAGGCGACTGCATAGCTGTTACTGTACCACCCAACTCTAATGAAAATGCAACATGCAATACCACTTTCTATCTAAAATCGTAAAAAAACTAGAATAAAATAGTTGTAATATACATTAGAAAGAGAAAAGGATTAAAATTTCGTTTGTTCGCAAGCTATATTTCCAAAACCATAACTGAACATACATGGGGTTTGTTTGAATAACAACTTAAACAAACTACAAAATACTTAAAAATACTACAAAACTAAGCAAAAAAAAACTAAAACAAATAGGAACTTGGCAAGCCCTATCCAAAATGTGACACCGTGTATACCACATAAACATGTGCACACAGATGGCAAGGAGTTTCGATGCGATTACAAATACTACAAAGACGCTCAAGGATGGCTGAAGTTCCATAGAATTCCCGCGAACTGGCATGAAGCTCGACTACGGTGTCATCTTGAAGGTATGGGAATACTTGTTTGTCCATCATAATTGAAATGCCGCATGCGTCAGTCGCACACGAACGAAAGTAGGCAGCGATCGGAAGCGTTGCACGACAAGTCTATCTTAAAACCATTATCTTGAATTCCGAAACGTCATTTTTTAAAATATAACGGTCGCCGCACACTTATCAACTCGGAAAGGGATCGTAAGCGCCTCCCCTAGAAAAGCCAAGACTATATGATTACGTTACGTTTCCCATTAGTGTGCGTTGCAGTATGAAGTTTTATACAAGAAATACTGACCGGCTCGATGTGATACGGTTACGATCCCTTTCCGAGTTGATATGTGTGTTGCGACCATTATCCGTTATGAAGTGTTCAATTTGATTTATTTATAATTTTTTTAAAATTTTAGTTAAGTGCGTTTTTGTGAAACTTAATTTATTGAAATTTTAAGGCGCAGTTCGCAACATAGAACATTTTCTCTATTAACGTGCTAATTTAAATTACGAGTATAACTTATGTATTCGTAGGAGGTAATTTGGCGTCACCATTAAACTCGGATATTAAAGAAGCAATGCGCTCGTATTTGCAAAAAGCAGAGTGTGGCGTTTTTACCGGAATCCACGCCACCTTCTCGAGAGGTGATTTCTTCTCAGTTGAAGGTAATATTCTTATAATTTTATACATTTAGAACATATTTATATAAATGCCTGTAAAATAATATCCACTTCATTGATATTGTAAAATAGTAGTATTTAATTTCTTTATTGTTGTTAAGTAACTTTGTGTTATATATAGGTATATAATTAGAAACTTATTACGTTATGCTATTTTTCGACTGATGCCATGCTGTACCAAACCTAATACAGCTTCAAAGTGTTCCTTTGAAGACTCGGGTCTAGTATGCATAATAGGTGGGCTCCGTCTTTCCCGCATATGGGACATGGATCCAAAATAATAAGATCACCAAACATTTATTTAAAAAAAATAATTTTTGTTTCGAATATTACAGGAGTGCCTCTTTCGAAAATTCCTCAAAATTGGGCAAAGGGTGAACCTAACAACATGAACGACGAAGAGAGCTGTATTCTGATGACACCTGAAGGGGAGCTCGCCGATGTTAGCTGCAAAGAAACTTACCCGTACATATGCTATAAGAAATATACCGCAAGTAGAATAGTGAACGAATGTGGTACTTTTGACAGTGGTAAGTCTTTTGATATTCATGTTACTTAGATTATAAGAAAATATCAAAACGTTAAACATAATAGAAAATCAACCATAATACTATGAATCATGTGTGGTCCATTGGAGGGGAGGAATGTGCGTACGCGTGTGTGTGTTTGTATGTAACGAATAGGCTCCGAAAGTACTGGAACAATTTAAAAAAAAAACTTCCACCATTTGAAATTAACATCATCACAGATTAACAAAGGCTATTTTTTACTACGGAAAAATTCTTGATTTCCATGGGAAAACGGCTGAACCGATTGTGTTAAAATTTTATATGGGCGTTTCGATGGTTTCCTTGACGTTTACAAAATAAAATTGCATCCGGTAGATGGCTCTGCTGTCGGCATGTCAACTACTAAATGTCTTAACCAATTGGGTTTAAATTATATATATTTATAAATGAATGTTTATCGTTTCATCGTAATGCATAATGCATTTGAGAATGTGATGATCCTTAGTAAAGTTGTACTGAATGCGCCCACGAAGGTTTCTGTGTTTGTACGACCAATTTTCGACAGATGGCGCTACTGTCATTCCAATGAATTTTATATATTGCTATGATAGTACATGCTGGCGTATCTGTTGGTGGCGTAGCAACGCGCGCACAGTCAGCTAGTCTATTAAAAATAACTGTGAACATTTAATTTCGTCGACATTACTGCAGAAAAAGCCATTGGACCTCTAAATTTAAATATTTTAAAAATATTTTTGGTGAAAGGTTTGAAATACGACTGGCCAAAGTTTACCATTTTATTTTATAGACGCCCATGAACCTGCGCACAATTTGTACTCAGATTTCGCCTCCCTTTCCTCCTCCTTACATTTAGCAAAATTAACTTGGAATACAAAAATACCTGTTCACAATTTACACCATACATTATGTAGCTCACCTTCTAAATCAGCGTTTAGTTGACTTTCTATCTAACCCATGAGCCACCTCATTTTGACCGCGCATTTCGGGACCCCACGGCCCCTCCGGACATGATAATATCGGAAAAAATATTCGGATTTGTGGATGGAATCCTTCTGAACCTCAAAACTAGTGAGTACTACGAGGACTTATAGTAATCCGCTGAAGTTGAGTTGATCTATTTTCAGAATACAAATTGGATGCAAGAACTGGCAGCTGTTACAAGTTCCACCTCGTCCCCCGTACTTGGTCGCGAGCGTACATGACCTGCGCCGCAGAGGGAGGGTACTTGACGATAATTAACAGTGACACTGAGGCTACGGTAATTAAAATGCATTGTGCTTAATTCAGTAGTAGTAGCCATCGGACATATTTCGTGTAGATCTAAAATCGATCTAAGTGTAACATTTTTGTAATTAAAAACTAAATATCATATGACATAATATTATACTTAGTAATAAAAATAATAATTATTGTACTACTAACACCATCTTTTTTTAAGATGTGCAACTGTAATAAGAAATATTTATACCGGCTAAAAAAATCTCGCAAGCTGCGCTTTTTCGCTAGTATATAACAGTTTTTAAATGTTTTTTTTAACACAAGAACAATATTATGGTTTCAAAAAGTAAAACAATATCAATACAGCTAGCTCTTTATGAAATGTTAAAAAATATTGTTGTAAATGTAGGTAGATAAAAAGTCACCTGTGGCTGCTTATTATTCATGGATAAGTCTAAGCGTTTCATCTCATCAATCACAACATACTCATTAAAAAATTAGAACGGAATGGAATAAAGAGTAATTATCTCAGTTTAACGAAATCATACCTAACAATAAGCGACAAATGTCTTACATTATAAGAATTTGTTCAGGCACTTTAATCGAAAAATCATGTGCATCTAAATTCTAAAATAATCAAAAATAAACAGCGGTATACCACAAGGAACCATTCTTGGGCCTTTATTATTCCTTATCTCTATTTATTTATTTATTTATATTTATTCGGAAAACACAGTTTTAGTATAAATAATTTTGATAATTAATTTATTATCTAGACACCGATTAAATGTTTTCGTATACAGGATATTTTTCCTATGTGTGCCCTCTTTTTAAAATATCTTTATAAATATCAATAATGATACGTATAGAATATAATCTATTTAAAATTACGTATAGTTTTCTTGTTATTTTAGTAAAGCAAAATAGTGGTTAAAAATTTAAGTGAATTATTGTCACCGTCTTCCTATGTCATTGATAAAACATAACCGATGCGTAATGGCGATGTGACGTCATTGACGGATGACGCGGACGCTTACCTACAATATAATTTGTTCATACTATAACACGCACATTATTTAAGTTGAAATTACGATTACAATATTCACTTCGTAAAGTACTGGACCGTCATAAGAAATAAAAATTGAAATAATTATTATGGCGTATTTAAAAATTGGAATGGACTTTACAACAATTAAATACACTTACCTAGACTTAACTATTGTCCTCTTGAAAAATAAAAACTTATTGATATTTTAATAACTGTTCAAAGTGAAGCCCATTTCTTTCAATACAAATTTGTGCACGTTTTCTAAAACTGTTTTTAACATAATTTGAGTCTGAGAAAGTTTTACTACATTAAATGCTGTGACTATTTTACTACGAAGGTCCTCATAACATTGCGCTTCCTCGACGTAAACACGTCTCTTAAATTCTCCCCATAAATAAAAGTCTAATGGAGTAAGGTCCAGTGACCTCGGAGGCCAGGGTATCGGGCCACACGTCCTATTCACCTATCGCCGTATTCACTATTTATTTAATCACGCCCTGTACTTGAATAATGCGGAGGGGCGCCGTCATGTTGAAAATAAAAATTATTTAAGAGTGCTAGAGGAATGTCGTCCAATAAATCTTGTATCACACTTCTTAACATTTCAAAATAATTCTCACCCGACAATCTTCCCTGAATTAGGTACGGGCCCACTATTACGTTTCCAATTATTCCCTCCCAAACATTAACACTAAACCGCACTTGATGGTAACTGTCTTTGATTACGGGTGGATTGTTTACTGTTGTGTTCGTTGCGACTATGGTAAATTCCTACACGCGTTAATAAGGCTTCATCAGTCCATAGAACGTTAGCCATGTTTAACAATAACCACTCACAAAACCGCATCCGAAGTGGTCCGTCGTTACTATGTAAAGCTTGCACACGTTGGTAATGATACGGGTGATATCCTGATTCATTTAAGGCGCTGAATACACCTAAAATGGTTTTTTATTAACATTTTTTTAGCAACATCCGTTCGACATATCATGGTGAAAAAAATATATATTATTTTTGAAGATATTTCTGATCATTTGCCCGTCTTCAAAACACAATTTTATTTACTATGTTCGATAAAAATAAATCCCGAAGATACCTCTTAACAATAAATTTAACAAAAAAATGTCTATCAGAATTCTTAGTATTGAATTAATAATTCGCCGATATGCTCATCATAGTGTATTTAATTAAAAGCCCGTTTTACATTTTCAAATAACTTACTAGATTTTCAATAATAAAATTATTTTTTATTTATGGCTGAAATCAAACAGAGCGCTGCAAGCATAGAATTTTGTTCTCTGTCACTCGTACTCATTCGAGCAGAGCCCGCTGAGGCCTGTTGCTGTACGGACGTGTGTCGCTTTTGTTGCACTGACGTTATTACTTATTTACGAACTTAATAGCTATTAATATTTTGCCTCCATTTTCCATTTAAATTCTATTATTTGTACACTAACTGGACTGGACTAACATAGAAATATATAAATTCATTGGAATGACAGTGGCGCTATCTATCGAAAATTGGTCGTACCAGAATAGAAACCTGCGTGGGCGCATTCAGAACAATTCACTAAAGATCATCACATGCTCAAATTCATTATGCATTACGATTCTAGAAAGGACATAATATGGACAAACATTCATTTTTATAAATAGATAATACATTCGTGTCTGTGAAACAATGGAAATACACATACAAAATTTCAACCCAATCGGTCAAGGCGTTTAGTAGGTATGTCAAATACCGACTGCAGCGCCACCTACCGGATCCAATCGGATGCATTTTTTAAGTATCCAGGAAACCATCAAAATACCAATATAGAAGTTTACCCGTTTTCCCATGGGTTGCATTTGCATTACCCCGTGGTAAAAAATATGATAAATAATTAATGTGCGATGATAATGTAGCACTCAAATCGTGTAAGAATTTTTGAAATCGGTCCAGTACTTTCGGAGCCTATTCGTTAAATACGAACACAAACACACACACACAAACACAAACAAATATTTCCTCTTTATATTAGTATAATATATTAGTATAGATATAATATAGAGGGTAATGATTTATTCTTCGTTTTACATTCAATGTACGGAGTCTAATTTTATTTATTGCCCCCTGCAAACGAATGTTTATTTTGGTGACTTCTGACGCACATTAAGGGTCAATTCACACCAAAAGCGCGGCGAAGCGCAGCGAAGCGAAGCGACGCGCCCGGTAGGGAAGGCGCGCGGATTCCCGCGAAGGCTCGAGGATTCGCTGGAATGCTCGAGAAGTCGCGGGCCTCCGCGAGCCTTGGTATTGTATAAGCAGTCGTACATTTGCACCAAATAAATAAGCTTTTCTTTATTCATTTCTAACACTTAATTGTTTGTTTGTGTGTTGTAAACACTGTATTAATTACCTACACTGCAAGGAATGAATGCAATGCTCGGGCGCAAGAGACGCGAGCGGGGAGTGGGCGCGACGGGCGGGATATTTCCAGCGGCCGCTCGCGACTGCGCGAGCATTCCCGAGAATTCTCGCGAAGTCGCACGGCTCCGATTATGGAAGCGAAGTCTCGCGCATTCGAGCGACTTCGCGGGAATACGCGCGTCTCGTTCGAGTTTCTCATGCGATAATAAGTATTATAATAATTGTTATAAAGTTGAAATTCATATGACACATAAACTGCGCTTCGTTTCGCTGCGCTTCGCCGCGCTTTTGGTGTGAATTGATCCTATCACCAACTCAACAAGCGGTTGCGATGAATTGGGCCGGCGCGAGTTTTAAAATATTATTACAGAAATACATAATATATTATGTACCTATACCTACATCATATGTTATATAATATACATCTATGACCTAGACAGGATTCGAATCCGTGTGCACAGGCATATAGTTATGGCTAGCGGAATTACTAACCGTTCTAACGCACGAAACGATGTCACTTCACGGCTGTATTATGAGAGCGAGAGGTACTCCCCCGGTACTTCCAGCCAGATTTGGCTGCAATGCAGCAATGGCACTAACTCTTACAAAAAAGGATTTAGTTTCACGAATAAAACTTTTTGTATGAACCCTTTGATTTTTTTGTACGACTACAACGAAAAATATTAATGAGTTGTGTCCTGTCCATTTTTTCTAAGGCCTATGAATAGCGATCATCAAAATAATCTTAGATATTATTCTTTATCCAAGCATCAAATACATTGTGCCAATAAATGACGTAAATTTAGCGCCATCTATGAAAAAAATTGGCGCATTTGATCTGCAAATAGGCTTAGCTCCACAACATATTAGTATGCGGATTTGCCGTATGTCCGAAGAGTGGCGCTCAATTATTGAATGTTTTTATATTAAGTGGGCGTGGCTTAAACTTCATTTTCGCAAGGTCATTGACAATATTCAGCGCCTTAAGAGTTTCCACACGTAATACTTGCTTACACCGAATCGTCGAGCAACGACCTTCGTACCTGCGCGGGGATCACGCTCAAAAAAACTCAATTACAGCACTTTCAACGGCTGGGCTAATCATCGCATGACCTCCTTGAGCGATTGCATGCGTTGGTGTATTGAATTGTCCGAAGTCCAATAACCTTTGATTAGCTGCCAAAATCGTCTCCTATTAGGTACACTTGTGTTATTTTTAACTTATTAATCGACTATGTTATCGATTCCGACCCTCCTGTAAAAATTTGGGCGCACTTAGAAAAAATACCCTGTATAGAATATGCCCCATGTAACCAACTATCCCAAGACTATTATTTTTTAGTTAGATTAAGTAAAGTTGTGAGTTGGTTATATAAAGTATTTTTCACAAAGGACTTCGCAACCACATTTACATAATATACATTTTAATAACTATAAAGTTGACACAGCTATTGATATAAAGTTTTTGGGTATTTGTTTGGATCAAAAATTAACATAGCACATACTGACTACATAATAAAAAAAAAATAAAAATTAATATGCACTATATAAATAATTTAACCATGCCCACCCAGTTAGGGGATTTTAAGATGTTTCGTTGTTATTGTTGCTGTTGTTGTTGTAAGCTAACGGATGTAATGCTTTGTGACAGGTGATAAGAGAATTATTTGCGAAGAATCCAGCCGGTAAAATCTTTGGTTATGGCTGGAGGGACGTTGCGTACGTCGGAATTCACGACTGGAACGAGCATGGCGAATGGTTGACAATCCAAGGTAATAACGATTCTATTTAATTTGTCTCTTGCTGATTATTTTATATTCTTATAAGCGCTCGCTGCTGACAGTTATGCCAGCAAATCGATTTGCAATCATTTAAAGTATGTAAATTTGTTAATTATAATTGTGCAAATAAATAGAAATAAATGCGATTTTATTTGAGATGTGTCTGTTCTGCCATAGCATATAATTAGGAGTGTGGTGCGAAACACAATGTTTGCTATATATTAATGACTATTCGACACTGGAAGCTGTACGCCGGACAAACCAGATATAATGCGTCTTACACTAAAGAATTAAAGATGAGACGTCTGAAAAAGAGTTACTTATTACATTAACTCTTTTTCAGACGTTTCCTCCGCACCGAGCCACGATAGGCGCACCATCAATCCAATGTGTTACAATATTTTATATCATTCCATATGCATTTGCAGGTGAAACGTTAACAGAAGCAGGTTATGCCAAGTTCTCTGGCGGAGAACCGAACAATTCTACGACCGGAGAGTACTGTGGCGCGGTGTACCGGAGCGCATTATTTGATGACTTGTGGTGCGAAAATCATTACGCATTTATTTGCGAGAAAAGCCCGGACAGTCTATTATGTGATGACAACGTATAAGATGTAATTTAAACTTAAAACCAATAAACAATGATGCTATTATTATTTCTTCTTCCTCCACGTAGAATTCTGATTTCTTTTTAAATTTTTAAATATCTTATATGACTCATATATACTTGTTTTATAATTTATATTCTATTTTTATTTCTTAAGCTAATATTGTTTGACTAATTTTAATATAGCATTTAGCTGACATCGACTTCATATTATGAAGTCGATGTCAGCTAAATGTCAGTCGTTCGTCACTCGCGCGCGCGTACGGACAGAGGTCAATAACCTCTACAAAGATGGATACGTTAAAATGTAATAACTGCAACATAGTCATAAGTGAAGTGCTCAGTTTCGTGCAAAATAAAATAGATGTGATGAATAATGTTAGTCTGGCCCTTATATGTAGGCAGTCTTTTAACGAGGAGGAAATTTACGAGGCAAAGTGTCTGCTGTTCAAATCCCTATCGCAGCGACTTGTGCGGAGAAAAGGTGAGGATCGTAAGCAGAAAAACATCGACGATATAATTGGAGTAATGAAGAGCGTAGAACCTGATGACATACCAATTTTTGTGGCAAAAGACCTTCAAAAGTTACCCGTGTTAAGTTTTGATCACATTGATGTCACTCGTCTATTAAAAGATATTGTGGTATTGCAGACTCAGGTTCGTGAACTGCAAGAAAGGCAGTGTGATTTTATAACAAAAGACGACCTTGAAAGACATCATATAGAAGAAAAAAGTAAACTAACGGTTTTTTCTGATAATACTAGAATGAGTGAACCGTATGTCAATAGCAAAAGAGGTGTTTATTGCATGCATGACAGTTACGACTCCACAAGCGGACCAATGGGGTTAATGACGGACCTTGTCAATCGCACGCCGCCTAGCACTAAAATGAATACATCTGAGCAGGTACAGCTATCCCTGTCATACGCACAAGCTGCAGCTGCTAACTCGAATGAGGCCATCTCTGTCGTTCCCGACTACCCG
>LUGF01025171.1:20380-30869 GCA_001625245.1 Calycopis cecrops
TGCATTGCGTATGTCCAAACGTATTTAAGGGTGAAGTAGTTAAGCTCATTAGTTCACTCAAGACGGACATTCAACATAGTAACAAAGTCACAAATTCTGTGATTAAATTTATTTTGAGTGATGTTTTGGACGAAAACATAGATGAAATCATTAGGGAAATAACCAAACCCACAAGACTGTGTGTAGAAATTTAATGTAAAGATGAGATAAGTATGGCGCTAGTAGCACTTTATTTCAGGAACAAGAAAAACATGACGAATAAATATTAATTTAACCAGCCGGGGTTTATTCCTCAATACACTTATCCATTTTACTCATCCAGTGCCTGTCCAAACATGTTAGTAAAGTGTTAAGCCACGCCCACCAACTTAAGCGAAAATTAGAAACATTTCTAATTTACTAGTTTAGTATATAATATATTTTTTTTTTTTTTTTTTTTTTTGGTATAAGGGGGCAAACGAGCAGTTGTAGCCATTTTCATGACTACCGACGCCCATAGACATCTGCATAGAGACTATACAGATGCGCTGCCCCCCTTTCTCCTCCCACCTCCATGGGCCACCGGCTACTTACACACCGCACGAAACGCGACAGCACAGCTGTCACTTCACGCCGGTCTCGTGTAAGCGAGAGGTACCTCCCCGGTCGCGCCGGCCCAATTCGGCTGCATGCAAGCATGCAGCGTGGCACTACCTCTTACTAAAAAAAAGTTTCCATGTACATAAATTATTAAATAAATAAATAAATAAATTTTAAGTTGCAACTTGCTACTAAATTATCTGTTTACATGCAATTAAGCACTTAAAATTTATTTAAAATTTAGTTACCATACTACTACTTAATACGTGTAAATCGGGCTTTACTTTTATTCGTTAAAAATCTATACTTAATATAATAATAAATGCGAAAGTATGTTTGTTTATTCGTTTGTTTGTTTATTTGTTCTTCTTGTTCATCAAATCAGATCAACGGATCGATGTGATATTTAGGATGGAAACAGTTAAAGGACTGACGAGTGCCATCGGCTCGAAATATGTACAAATTTCTTTTTTCGACTTCGCGCGCCATGCCGCGGGTAATAGCTAGTCATATACGTAGGTCACACTATAAGTTTTGCGTAATTTAAAAAAACAACATGTAATAACCAAAATTTTATGTTTATTGCTTTTCAAAATACTCTCCTTTACATTTTAAACATGTTTTCATGCGATTGAACCATTTTTTAAAACAGGAGGACCACAGTATTGATTGAACGCTTTTACTGCCGCTTCGGAGTTGGTAAAAGTGAAACCTCTCATCAAAACTTTTTGATGGGGATGATTTTGGGGAAAATATAGAAATCACAGGATGCTAGGTCGGGGCTATGCGCAGGATGGGTGACGAGTTGTACTTTTTCGGAGGCTAAAAATGACTTTGTTTTGTTGGCCGTGGCCCATGAGTGAAGAAGCGTTGTCATGATGTAGGAGATCGTCGTCGTAAGAGGTCGTTTTTCGTGAATTTTTTCTAGCATCCCGGGTAACCAAATGATAGAGTACCACTCGGCATTAACACTATTTAGATCTTCAAGTGGAATTGTACAAATGGGACCCGAAGTTGAGAATAGACCCGCGATCATTTTTTTACCGACGTTTCTCGCCTTTTTACTTTTACTTTTGTTGGCCTGTTCTCATTTTCAAACACCCATTCACAAGATCGCTGTTTTTTTTTCGGGTTCAAAACAATAAATCCACGTTTCGTCTCCTGTGACAATGTTATAAACAGCATTAGAATGTCCGTGGTCGTACTTCAGTAGCACCTGTGAGCACCATTCCTGTGACCACAAAAGGTTGCAACGTTTAAAAATATATAACATTCGAAATTCAAATAGTTCCGATTAGCTAGAAGTGCAAAACTTTTAGTGTGCCCCCTGTATGAATAGAGAAAAAAATAAGGACTAAAGGTCACAAAATAAATCAAATTTTTATTCATCATCATGTCGCATAATCTCTTGAACAACTGTAACAACTTGAAACGAAACGCTTATTCCCAAGGTGTGGTATTTTCAATAAACTCTCTTACATTTTTATATTTAATATCCTTTACTACGTGGTTGAAAAGTAACGTACAGCCTGGCTAGCTACTGGTAGAGCATGAGACTCTTTATCCCAGGGTCGTGCGTTTGATCCCCACCTTGGGCGCCATTAATGTTCCGCGTAATGTGGGAAGCCTAACCATACGAAACGTGTGATATATACGATCACTGTAGAGAAGCAATCAATAATAGAGATTGAGGTAAAGGACCCGTAACGACAAATATGCCCAGTCTCCTACTACAGAGTAAAATACCAGGCTGCAGAGTACCAGGTTGTCACAGAACTTATTGACTTTGAAAATATTGCCGATTGGTTTCATACAGACCCAATTACCCTCTTTCGCGCTGCAACGCCAAGGGCCCAAGTGGCCATAATGATCACCGACCTCCACGTTGACCACAACCATAGGAGATGGTACCCACAGGAAGAAAAGAGAAGTTGCGTCCCCGATCGTGCCAGCTCTACTCACAACAAAATAACGATTTCATTCGAAGAAGAAAAGTTTTCGATAAAATATTAACCCTCTCACAGTAACAAATGACCATGTTTTAAATAACAATGAATGCTTCTTACAAAAACGATTAGTGTATTTTTACGCTCGTTAAGTGAAACGAATTGGCTTTTTATATCTTACGATATTTATTGTTAATACGAACAACGCTTTGGTTCGAATCGTCGGCTTACTGCATGAACTCATAAACCGATATTAACGAAACTTTGATACATCAATTTTTTATTAATTAATAACAATTATATAATGTTAATATTGAAACCAAAACCAACTAACTGATTAGATTTGATTTCATTAATAACACTATACTATAGTGTTGGCAATAAATAATTGATTTTTCAAAGTTTCGTAAATGTCTGCTAATGAGATCTTGCAGTAAGCCGATGGTAGGTATATAGTACAGACATATCGTATCGTGGTCGTGTCTGTGAGTGTGAAGGTAATATAATATCTTACTCAGTACCTTATCTGTAAACTAAATGCATTATTAACTAATAATAAAACTTAGTGCGATATCACTAGAGCGGTCCGTGGTTGAACCGATTTGCTGCCGTGACGTAGAGATGAAAGCACCAATTCTTTTTATTTTCTTGGTATTCGTTGCCATTACATGTAAGTAGTTTTTTGTTTATTAAGAGGCAAGCAATATATCAAAATCAATGTTTTTATTAAAATTTTATATAAAAATTGAATTATAAAAATTGCCTTTTGGACATCAAAAATTACATCTACCACTGGTTCAACCCTAGTACTGCCCTGAGAAGAACCGGCGAAACAAACTCAGCGGGCCTCGTGAATTAAAGATTTATCTAAATACAAACAAACAAACACTTTATTATATTATATACAATACAAAGTTTTTATTAATTTACATTTATTTTTGTACAGAAGTAGCCTGGGAGGAGGGTATTCCCAAGGTTTGGTATCTGTCATAAAATCTATTAATTTGTAATATCCCTTACCACACAAGCGTTCTTTAACTACTTTTTACAATTTGTCTATTGAAAGTTTTTGAATGCTTTCTGGGATCTTATTGTAGAGGCGCATACCTCATTGACCCCGAAAGGAGTTCCTTATCCTGCTTAGTCTATGAATTGGTACATCTGGTTTGTGCCTGTCCCTAGTATTTCTTTTATGATTAGCACTTTTCGTATTGAATTCAATAATATTCTTTTGTACATACAAAACATTTTATAAAATGCATTAAGAGTGAACAATGAACACTGAACAGTGAACAGCCAGTACCTATCCCAATTTCCTTAAATATATCTCTAAGTGAGAGTAGTAGAGGTTACTTCATACAGAGTGTCCAAGACTCTATTCCCCTTATTAATAAACATAGAATAACTTTATTCAAGTAATAACCTAGTAATAAACTGACATCTGTCAAATTCCATACATTTTATGTGTTTTTTAGTATGGAATTTGACAGATGTCAGTTTATTACAAGGTTATTACTTGAATAAAGTTATTCTATGTTTATTAATAAGGGGGCATGTGTGTGCCAAATTTCATGAAAATAGGTTCAGCAGTTTTTGCGTGAAGGAGTAACAAACAAACATACAAACTTTTGCACTTATAATTTTAGTAGGATTGAAAGGAAGAAGAAGGAAGAGATAGTGCCATACTGCATACTTAAATGCAGTCGCATTGGGTCGGAACGATCGGGGAGGTACCTCTCGCTTACAATATGAGACCGGCGTAAAGTGACAGATGTGCTGTTGCGTTTCGTAAGGCATGTAAGTAGCCGGTGGACCATTTAGGTGGGAAGAGAAAGGAGGGTACCTCATGTGTATCTTATACCTATCGATGAAAACACAGAAAATTGTATACAAATATATCTGACTGTATCGGAGGAGTTCAACAACAAGTACCATGGTAAGAGGTTTTTCTTCGAAAAAGAATATAACGAACGAAGAAGGAACGAGCACACTCTTTTTAGAAAATTATTTTATTATTGTTATCAGCTTGGATTGTCCCACTGCTGGGCAAAGACCTCTTTACTTTCTTTTCACACCTCTTTATCAAGTGCCAGACAGCGCCAATCTTTCCGAAGGTCCAGTTCATCTCGTCATCGTCGACGGGGACTGCCGCGTCGACGCCGGGCATTCTGGGGGTTCTAAAGGGTCCAAAATAAATATTACATTAAGTTCTATTTGTGTATCACTTTTTGCAGTGAGGAAATACAGATGAATATAATATGTTTATGTGCTCACAGATGGCAAGAAGTTTCGATGCGATTACAAATATTACGATGGCATTAAAGGTTGGCTGAAGTTCCATGTAATTCCCGCGAACTGGCATGAAGCTCGACTACGGTGTCATCTGGAAGGTATAAGGTATACTTTTAGTAAGAGGTAGTGCCACGCTGCATGTAGTCGAATGGTGCCGGCACGACCGCTTACACCACACCTGCGTAAAGAGACAGCCGTGCTGAAGCGTTTAGTGTAGTGTTAAGTAGTCGGTGGCCCGTGGAGGGAAGAGGAGGAAGGAGGGTAACGCATCTCTATAACCTCTGTGTCGTCGGTAGTCATGAAAATGGGTCCGATTGTTCGTTCGCCCCCTTATACCATAAACAAGAAAACCTGCTAACATGAGACATGATATAAATAAATAAATAAAAGTTTAGCAATAGTAATATAATCTATACATATATTAAAACAGTAAAATTTTTGTGTCTGTACATTGAACATATTTACGAAAAACTAATTGGGGGCGATTTTTAAATAGTAACAGAACACTTTTCTATGATTTTTAATTTTTTTGTTTGTCTGTTTGTCCGTTTGTTTGGGCTAATCTCCGAAACTACTGGACGGATTTTCATGAAACTTTACATTAATATAGCTTTCATATTCCGAATAACATAAAAAGTTAAAATTTTGAATAATTTTTTAAAACCAAAATCCACGCGGGCGAAGCCGCGGGCGGAAGCTAGTAATATAATAATATTCTAGAAATCAATAACGCACAAGTAGATATATCTTTGGGTGCGCACACACAAGAGGGCTTATCTACTTGTGCCACACTCATAGGTACCCACCATGTGACACAAACCGGGTTAAATTAGCACCAATTTTAAATACCTGTATATCATTTTTAAACATTATCTATATACATATTAATCACAGATTTAGAATTGTTCTCACTACGTGAAAGATGTACAAAGCGTTGGAGCGACACATTCAAATTAAGTTAGGTCAGCTGCCCACATACATTTTGACCTTGTCATTTCTCTAGTAATGTACTAATGTATAATATTGTAACTTCCTATATTCATAGGAGCCAATTTGGCGTCACCATTAGACGTGAATATTAGCCAAGCCATGAGATCGTATGCGATAAATAGTAATTGGAGCGTTTTCACCGGAATCCATGCCACCTTCTCCAGAGGCGATTTCTTCTCAGTTGAAGGTAATATTCTTATATTTTAGAATATGCTTGTTAAATAGCATCCACTTCATTGATGTCGTAAATAGAATTAAGTATTTTTATTTTTTTATTTGTGTTTTTAATATAATTTAGCTGCTTGCTATAATTGTTTAGAAGCTTAGTGCTCTCATACCAGTTACATCTAAGTATAGTATAATTATTTGATTACATTACCACACAAGTATTTGTTTAAAAATATCGTGAGTTTCTTCCTAAAATTACAGGAGTGCCTCTATCGAAAATTCCTCAACATTGGGCACCTGGTGAACCTAACAACCTGAAAGACGAAGAGAGTTGTATCCTGATGACGCCTGAAGGGGATCTCGCCGATGTTGGCTGCAAGGAAACTTACCCGTACATGTGTTATAAGAAATACGACGAAAAGGTAGTAGTGAACGGATGTGGTACTTCTGACAGTGGTGAGCATTTATTACTTAGATTATAAGAAAATAGCAAAACATTGAACATGATAGAAAATGTACTGTAAATATAAAAGTAATAATTAGTATATTATGAATCATACGTGTGGTCCGTTGGAGGGGGGAGAAAAGGGGGAAGAGCAGAAGCAACATGACAATCATGCGGATGTTGATGGGCGTCGGATATTATCAGTAGCTCTCTCCTGTGGCCCCTAATACATCATAACAAAATCTATATATATCTCCTGCACAATTGTATGAAGATAACAAACTACACTCATTGTACTATGTCATGATCGTCATATCGTCGATACGAGCCACGACATTTCGACCGCCGCCCTAGTCGTCAAACTCGGAGAGTGAGGGACCCCGCAGTAACTTCGGACATGATAACATCCCACTTAAATATATCTCACTTGCGAGAGAGTCGGTCGGAATCCATTTAAACGTCAAACCTAGTTAACGAGCACTCAAAGAAATCCGATGAAGTTGTATTAGATTTCGCTTCTTCAGCTTTTGTTGTGGAGAAAAGGCATGCATTGATCTACATAGCATATACACTTTCAGAGTACACATTGGATGCCAGAACTGGCAGCTGTTACAAGTTCCACCGCGTGCCCCGCAAGTGGTCGAGAGCGTACATGGCCTGCGCCGCAGAGGGAGGGTACTTGGCGATAATTAACAGTGAAACTGAGGCTCAGGTAATTATAATTTATTGTGCTTATTTGAGTATTCAGCCAGCGAAAATTTTTTCGTTCATTCAATAGTTTTAAAAACCATTTAACCAGTTGTATTTTTTTTTTATTAAATTGTATACAAAAGTTCAGTTGACATTTATTGTCATTTAAGAATTAAATTTAATCTTTTTTTATTATATTTACGTTTTTTAAGTTTTTTTTTATTTTCTCTTTATTGTTTTTCTGCACATCTCTGGCTGAAGACGTTCAAATGAGATCACAACAGATTTGTGCAGCTACCATCCCACAACCACTAGGAAAAAACTGACATTATTAATAAAATAACAAATTCAACAAGACGTGTTCTTGCGCTTTATATTTATGGTATAAAGGAGCAAACCAACAGGATTTTTTGATGATCAAAAACTCCTCTCTCTCTTTTTCTCCCCCACACCAATCGTTCACCGGAAACTTGGTGAAATGAGGTGCTTGCGCCTTAATACAAATACACATAAATATGTAAAAAACATCAACAGCCTGAAAATATTTGAGTTATTAGTCAATTTATTTGTATCTATGTTCTGTCCTCCTTGTATTCACGGATAAAATATAATATAGTTTGAAAAGTATTTAACTCAACACTTCTGCTGATTTTGACTGATACTTAGTCTCAACTTTTTTATCAAGTAGATATTTTGTTTTAAAGACGTTTAATCACGATACGAAAATTCTTAAACGGTTAGCCCAATTTACGCGATCTCGAATTTCCTTTATTAAAACTACGTTAAAAGTATCGTGTAATTGATCCTTTATATGTTTTATATTCTTGGGGAAAATAAATTATTATTTATCAACACAACACACGTTGACGCCATTACGCTCCTGGGGAAGGCAGAGAAACGGAGTGCCACAAATCGCGATTGTCTTCATTCAACTCATTCATTACTCTTTCATATAAAAACACCGTTTCCGGTTTTCCTACTGGAGAAAGAGTTAATTATAATAATTGTAAGCCAACTATGTACTTGAGTCAGTAATTGTTCGGCTGATCAAAATTTATGCGCCCTGTACCTGCCACAGCTGTGGCAGCATCACTGACAGCGAGAAGATCATACAATATGCAGGTCCTTGGGGCACTATATAGAGGGCACTGGAGTAGATGCTCCATAGACTGGGTCAGATCCCCAGATTCGCATTGCTCCTCCGAGGGTGTGTTAGGCCCCAACGACGCTTATTTTGTTTGCATAGGCCTACTTCAGCCACTACATTTCTCACCCATGAGGTGAGATTCGCTGTCTACTCAGTTGGGGAATTTTAAGATGTGTTGTTATTGTTGTTGTTGTTGTTGTTGTTGTATGCTAACGGAGGTAATGCTTTGCGACAGGTGATAAGGGAATTATTTGCGAAGAACCCAGCTGGTAAAATCTTTGGTTATGGCTGGAGGGACGTTGCGTACGTCGGAATTCACGACTGGAACGAGCATGGCGAATGGTTGACAATCCATGGTAAAAAAGATTTTATTTATTATGCCTTTTGATACTAATTTTGAAAGAGTAATAAATTTATATTGATTGTAAATCGATTGAGTCGTGTCTTTGAACATAGCAAGCAATGAAAACACGTGTGGTGTCAAACAAAATGTTGGCTATATAATATTATTAATGATTATTTGTTGGGTCTTCTATCCCGACAGGGGTATATCTTCGATTCAATAAAACTCAGTAGAGTGTGGACTGTAAAATCTTAATGTAAAGGCGCCGTGCCGACAATCAATGCGCGACCATAGCCGGAAGCAAGATGTTGTAATATGAAGTCTATAGTAAGTAAGAAGGGCCGCACTGATAACAGGCCGGTCGCGGTGATGTGGCCAGCCCGACGGCAGCGCCCCCAGTCCTCTGAACACTATTCATCGCTAGAAGATGTACGCCAGACAAGTCAGACATATTGCGTCATACACAAAATTAAAGATGTGACATGTAATATCAACTCTTTTTGCATCAGGCTTTTCTATCGCACCGAGCCACGCTGCTCCCTGAATGCCACAATTAAACCAATGTCAAATAAGTCGACCCGACAGCCCTTGTCTTGTCATTATTAGAAATATTATGTTTTCATCGTAGACAGAGAAAACAACTCTGTCTACGGTTTTCATGGTTTTTCAAGTTTCCTTCAAAAAAAGTTTCATCAAAATCCTTCCCGTAGTTTTTGCGTGAAAGCTGCACAAGACACAGAGAGAATGACGTCTTCTACAGTTTTATTATATCTACAGAGTATAAATACATATGCATTTGCAGGTGAAACGTTAGCAGAAGCAGGTTATGCCAAGTTCTCTGGCGGAGAACCGGACAATTCTACGAGCGGAGAGTACTGTGGTTCGGTGTTCCGAACCGCATTATTTAATGACTTATGGTGCGAAAATTATTACGCATTTATTTGTGAAAAGAGCCCGGACAGCCTTTTGTGTGATGATGACGCTTAAGAAAATAAAACGTAAAATGAATAAATACTAACATCAACGTATATTTATTTCTCCATCTTCCACGAACTATCCTGAAGTTTTAATAATCCATTTATTTTACGTTGTCCCCGTCTGCATCATAGAGGGCGAGTGAAACCTGCCATCGGTTAGTGCCTACCTGCTTATCTATACTTCTATACTTATAATATAAAGCTAAAGAGTTTGTTTGTTTGTTTGTTTGATCGCGCTAATCTCCGGAAAATATGAACTTCGGTTCACTTTTCTAAATACACCAGCTGCATGGGTAAATTTGTAATCCTATTTATATATATATAAATAGGAATATTCCCATAGCACCACTCAGTTAGTTCCCTCCCACGTGGAGGAGATAAATGTGGAATTAGAGCACCGCCTTTCTCTACCATTACAAGGCCATCCCCTCCGTCCAACAGACATTGATGAGGTAACAGGTCTCATCAAAGCTTTTGTCCCCCGAAAGGCCCGGGGGCCTGACGGTATCACTAATAAGGTCTTAAAGAGCCTACCACCTGCTCTCCTAAGCCTCTTAGTGTGCATCTTCAATGCTCTCCTCGAAGACTGCGCTTTCCCCGATCCATGGAAGGTAGCCACTGTGATCGGTATTCATAAGCCGGGTAAGCCCCGCACCGAACCCACAAGTTACCGTCCTATTAGTCTTATTAGTTCGATAGGAAAAATATATGAGAGAATTCTTTTCGCACGCATCAAAGATGTCGTGCGAGAGGAAAATCTCTTTATGGATGAGCAGTTCGCCTTCCGCGAAGGACATTGACGACGCCGTATGGCTATCGTCACACGAAGGGCTGAGAAAGGAATTCGGGTAATATGGGATAAGCTGACTCACCTGAAGTCCAAGTAAAATGCCGCGTCTCTCGAACACACCA
>LUGF01025171.1:31490-46168 GCA_001625245.1 Calycopis cecrops
AACTAACTAAACGAGCAACGGTGAATAGATATTAGTTGTCAGTTGGCAACGTTGCGTCAGTTGCGTTAGTTGTTTGAAGGTATCCGATAGTTATCCGATAACCGTTGCTGGCTTAGATCATTTACTAAATGATCTAAGGTTGCTGGCGTTGTCAATACCGGTTAATAACGTTAGAGACATGGCAACCGTTTTCAGTTACGTTACGCTATAGCCGACATATGACTAGTATTAACCGTAAACGTCCCATTCCGACATGCGCAGTCTTTTTTGACGTAGACAAAGCATTCGACAGAGTATAGCATGAAGGCCTAATCAGTAAGTACCTCCAGCAGGCGATCACCTCCCTAGGGTCGTGGTGCGCCCGCTGGCGGATCGAGGTCAACTCTGACAAGTCCCAGTCAATCCTATTCTCAGGTCGTTCTCGAAACGTCCAAATGAGACCTTCTCGTATCATGCCTCCCGTATCTATATACGGTCAAACCATCCCCAGGGTACGCTCCGTCAAGTACGGGGGGGTCACTCTTGATAGTCGCTTTTCTTTTAAGCCGCATGTTCAACGCGTGCGCCAAAAAGCCCTCTATGTGTTATACAAGTTGTACCACCTCATTAATGCCAGAAGTAAAATGTCGCTTAGAAATAAGCGTACATTATACTTAACATGCATAAGACCGATTTTTTCCTATTGCTGTCCTGTGTTCGCACACGTCAGCCCTAGGACGTTATACCCCTTGCAAGTAGTGCAAAATAGGTTCCTCCGTATGGCCACGGGTGCCCCGTGATCGAGATTGCGGATATACATCCGCACTCTCGATCTTCACAAAGATCTCGAGCTCCCCTCTGTTAGTGGGCACTTCAAAGTGCTCACTAAATCTCATTTCGATAGGGCCACCTCTCACTCAAACCCCCTGGTCACAAAAGCAGCGGTATACAACCCCGACTGAGTGACCAACGTCGGTCGACGTCCTAGACGTGTTCTGGCTGAAAGACTCGTTGACGACGACGAACCGACGAACCTCGAAGACGACGTTATCACTACAGCTGTTACACGTATCATAACGACACGCAAATAGAGACAGACACACAGCCGCCATGTAGGTACACTACACCCCGTCCGGGGGATCCGGACGCGGACGCAGTTCAGACCACAACTACACCCTGACAGACAACAGCACACACGTTCGGCTCCGAATAGCCAGAACGACGATGTTAGTTAAGTATCAGGGAATAATGACAGTGCCTATTTACAGAGCTCAAATCAAACCGCCGAACCGGTTAGGTTAACCACGACAACCGCACGCGAATCGTACCACCCGCCAGTGGTGGAGGGGGGGTCCGGGCCCCCCAGTCATGATAGCTCAACGAGCTCTTCTAGCTCATGACCCGTGTCGGCGACTTTTTAGCTGCCGCGCGTGAGCTGCTCCCCTCCGTCAGAGGTGGGGAGAGGAGGACACCCGCTGTCCTCGGCCAAGATAATAATAGTATACCTATTAATCGCAAAAGTATGGTTTGCCGTCTCCCAGTAGCTGGGAAAGAAGGGGGGGTCTGCCCCCCCATCGACCACAAATTCAGTGGCTTGAGCTTACCCCAGGGTGCTCGCCACTCATATGGATGAAGCTGCACTGGCCTTCAGCCCAAGCATAGTTCTATCTAAAAAAAAAATCCCATAGCAACATAGGTTGAAATATGAATAACAAAAAACGACATTCGGCAACGAGGAAAATGTTTTTGTTGTAGTTAATAATAATAGTCATGTAAATACAAGGGGTATTTACATTCCAAGATAATTGGTAAAATGGTCGACGAACTGTACCACAATGGAAAAAAGTAGGACTATCTACAAAAAAAGTGAGATGCCATCAAAAACATCTTGTTAAAAAAACCAAGTCTCGCAGGTCATATTTTGTACCATAAGAGTTGTGTGATCACCTACAATTTTCTCTCCTTTTTAAACTAAATAAGAACAATAAACTCAAATAATAAATTCCAAATTAGAATAAAGTTATCTTGGCAGGCAGCTTAAAATTTTACTTTGGTCATTTATTTTTTAGCCAAGTAAATACTGATTTGTATCGATTTTATCATAATTAATGATTTTATAATCAAAAATAGCTGCCAAATGTTTAACATTAAAATTTTGATAAAAATCGTACATTTTCATCGCATCTGCATGGCAATGATGTGTTTGTATATGAGTAGAATAATTGATGTGATATGTCGCCCTCCTTCCCTCCATTCACTCCTTCGCACATTTACAAGCCACAAGAAAACAGCGGATCACTTTGTAGTGATAACATATGAGCAAGAGGCATGTACACCTCCAGGCCGTTTTCGGTAACGGCGACTGGTTCAACTCAAGAAATTTCGATATTTACGTTCATGTTAATGATATACGTATACAAGCATATTCGTAAAAAGTATGTAAGCACACATCGTTTTATCACTCTAGATTCTAAATCTTTGTAATCTTTTGTTGTGTTTGGAGTTGACCGCCATGATTACGCTTGTAAAAAACTTTCTTAACTTTCTTAAAACTGACTTTAAGAAAGTTTTATAATAATATGATGACGAAATTTCATTCGCAGGCAACAAGCCCATGGTTGGTCCAACAGTAAGCACGCATGACACGTTTGCTTGAACATTGTTCCCTGGGATGGATGTTCTCTATGGTCCGTATTTAAGCCTTGTAAAACAGATCCATTCGCTGTTAACTACCATCCTTATGATTTCGAAGAGCAATTTTTGGGGCACAATTTCCTGCCCTTTTCTTTGCTAAGCAACGAAAGCGGTGCCTCCTTAATTAGGAATTCTTCAACACTACGTGTGCTGACGCTTACTCCGCTCAGAGGGGAGGCAACCTTGGCATTCTAAGAATACCCCCAGACATTTGCATGGCTGTAAGCTCGGCATGCCTCTAGTCCAACCTTCCTTCTAGTCAACCCTTCAGCTTGGGTTTTATGTAAATCAGAGTCCATATTCAGAAGCAGTCATGTGTGCAGGCTATATTTTGGTGCATGAACATACTTGCCAACGCAGAAGCGGACAAACGTCCTCCCTCTTATTTGTTCAATAGAAGAGAAGCCTGATACGACATGACAGCTGATAAGTGGATGTACTTTGCGGACCATATTTAATTGCTCTCTGTCGTCGTCCTTACCGATCTACCTTGCTTTGCTGGCGGCTATGTCAAAACCCAAATGCCTGCATTTTTTTGCATTTCTAGATATATCGCAAGATATTTTTTCTTGGCGAGAGAGTTTCAAATAGTTCGGAGAGGTGTGTACTAAGGGGTTTGGTAACAAAATTTTCTTTCACCATAGGAATGAATTGAGGAGAAGAAAGGTTGGGTAAAATGAATAGCACTTCTTCGGAAGGCATATATATGGAGCATGGCAGTAACAGTATCTCTGATACAGCAGACAGTTTTTGAGCGAGAAGTACCTCTCCGGTCGTGCCGGCCCGACTGTGCTGAGGGTACAATGCAGCTTGGTACTATCTCTTTGAATATTGGTTTTTAATATTTAAAAAATAAAAGCAAACTACCTTTGTTCGAGATATTTTATAAAGTTTCATTTAAAAATTGATGCCGCAAAATCATTTAATATAGGTGACGCAAGGATTATTCAAATGTGTCTCCGAACGCTGTCAATAGGGTCATTGCAGGCGCTCCGGCGGTTTATAATTGCAAATAGCAACCGACGGCTCAATGACGAGGAATGTGGGGCGAGCTCCAGTATTAAGTCATGCGGACATGCGTTCACTGGATGTGACAGTAGCTTACATACCATACAATTTGATTGTCAATAAAGTTGGTTTGTAGGTGACAGTTTTACGTAATAAAGACGCTTAGGCCGAGCATTCTTAGATCACTATTCTGCGTTTTCTCCATAGTTTTAGAATGTACAAGATACACAATGTCAGAACAGAGGCGAGACAAAAAAAATATTTGACTAATGTCAGAATTACTACAAAAACACTTATATGACTTTGTTATTATTATGTGATCGGGCCGCTATGGCCTCTTACTCGCGTAAAATAATTGTTTCATATTATGTACTTCATCTACTGTCTCTTTTCTTTTCCGATCATTGGAACTTAATTTGAATGTCTCGCACCCACACATTGTACATCTTTCACGTAGTGAAAACAATTCTAAATCTATGGTTCTCTCTTGCACGCTTGGCGACAAACGTAGTTACGAGTCTTTCTTTTTCGTGCGTGCAGACGGTGTTTATCATTTTATAAGACGTGTCAAAAAATGAAATCTATAGATTTTGCTACCTATTTTCTAGAACTGTATATTTTCAACAAAAAATACTCTAATCAACCTGTACTATAAGTCGTGAAGTGGTGTAATAATAGTAATACATTACTTTGTAGTTATAGAGACCATTGTGATGCGCTTTGTGCCGCTGTGGAGAGTGATGGGGATGAGAAACGAGACCACAGAGAGCAGGAAAATCACCAGATGACGCCGGAGACAGTGAAATAGAATCCTTCTTGCCTTCGGTTTTTGTCGGGAATGCATAGTATTTTTTTCTATCAGCCTGCTGTGTCTCTTTGCTGGGCAAAGGCCTTTCTACTCTCTTTCCATACTTCTCTATCGAGTGCAGACAGCGCCAATCTTTCTGGAAGAAGTCCAACTCATCTCGCCATCGTCGACGTATTATGTATATGCTTAGTATTATGGGTATTATTTTTAAGTAGAGTCTTAAACTACGCATTTTTGGGATAGGGTACTAACTACTAAGTGGACATCAAGGGTCTCTAATTTTAAGTGTTGAAGAAAATAACTATGAGGTTTTAGTCCAACCCATTATCCTAGATGGAAGGAAATCTTATTAGAATTTCCACGGGTTGACAAAATTGACTAAAACTCATTGTCACCTCATAACTCAATTATATCTGAGAATAAGGTATTTTATCCTTGGGGTCGACTGGTTCAAGAGTGGAGACCGCGTACCGGCAAACTTAATGTAGGACGCCGTGACTAGATGGAGTGACGACATACGCAAACCTGTGGGCAGGAAGTGGGAAAGGTTAGCCGAAGATCGATGCCAGTGGCGAGCTATGGGAGAGGCCGCCGTCCAACAGTGGACTGCAATAGGCTGATGATGATGATTATGATGAGGTATTTTATACTGGCGTCAGCCGATTATATCCTATAATTTCACCCCACACTTCACACCATGTTTTATAGGTGATGTGAGATTAGAATGACAGAATGAGTATGGATGAATTATGATATCAGTTGGCGTATCACCGATGTCACCGAGGTTGTCAACACTGCTGAGTCACCACTGTCCTACTTCTGTTATATGATATGTATATGTAACAGTGTACTCGTAATTTATATTATATATCTACTAGCTATGTTCCACGGTGTCATCCGCCTAAGTTTCGATACCGTGGAAATATCGAGATGAAGAATAGATGTTCACCGATTCTCACATCTACTCGATATAAACACACGTGAGTATCGGTCGAGCCGTTTCGGAGTAGTAGTAGTAGTAGTACCTAGTAGTAGTAGTAGTAGTAGTAGTAGTAGTAGTAGTAGTAGGAGTATGGTAACTAACATTGTGTCACGAGAATTTTATATACAAAAAGATTATTATCAAAATTTAAAGGTTTTGTTAGCAAAATCTTGTGGATGGTCATAAAATATACAAAATCTAAGAAAAAATATCTTTGCTTCACATCTAGTTATTGAACATTCGTGTTAGTATCAATGCACTAAGATGGCAAATAGCTTGTGCATATTTCAGACACCATCAACTCGTGTCTCTGCAATACAGATTTAACCTCTTTACCTCACTCTTGAGCATTTGCTAAAGTGCACCTTATTGTTATTACGTTAAGGTCTAAAATTAAGATAATGCTTAATTTTAAATGAACTGACGATAAAAGGAAAAAAATATAAAAAGAAAATGCTGATCATCGCAACGAAAATGGGAAAGGAATGAATAGTTTCATCATGAGAATGCAGTTTCCGAGATAGACGAACAAACATTCTAACTACTAATTTCATTAAATGTGGCGTATTCTATGTTAATCTGCATGCAGCTGTGCTGTAGCTGTGCGGTGTGTAAGTAGCCGGTGGCCCATGGAGGTAGGAGGAGAACGAAAGAAAGAAGAACGAAAAAAGAAAGAAGAAGCACATTTGTATAGCCCCTATACGAATGTCTATTGGAGTCGATAGTCATGAAAATGGCTCCGACTGCTCGTTTGTCCCCTTAAACCATAAAAAAAATATTGCTTGCTAGCCATTATGAGCGAGCAATAACAAGTAGGTGTCAACCTCTTCATCGTTATCTTTTGAAGTCATAATAATACTTTTTTAATTATTTTGAAGTATAGAATCAATCATAAACGCTTATTTGACAGTCGATGTTGTAATATTTAATTAAACCTGTAAATGCTAAAAACAATAATTTTTAAAACTATATTATCATTTAAAATATATAATAAATCGAAATTCAATTAAAAAATTATAATCACAAGTTTTAAAGATGGAAGACGAAAATGTCATGGACGTTGAAACAAAGAATCAACTGTGTAAAACAATATGTCTTCATGATTGTTGCAAGGAAATAAATCGTCAAACCCTCGTTTTAGATTTCACTCCGAAACACGAAGACAACGATATTATTCATCTCAAGTGTGTCGAACTTTGGAAGCTGCTGGACTCAGACGAGGAGATAAATAATTTGATTACTACTGTTAGCACAATTCTTCAATTGTTATTAGTCATAAAGACAAGCTATAAGTAAATATTCCTTAAGCGACAGCATAGGTTCACGTCACTTCTCTATAGCGCAGCATGCCAGCCACACTACCTCTAAAGGTGTCTACACACCGAACCGGCGCACGCCGCGCGCCGGCACGAACCCAGCGGGTTGTCGGCGGCGCACCCGGCAACTTCCAGTGGCCTCTCACCCGATGTTTCGATCGCTGTGCCGCGGAGTAGCGCCCGCGCCGGCACGAGCCGCCGGCAGCATCTATAAACTCAGCCCGGCGCGCCGGCCTGCCGGGTTCGGCCGGCTTCGGTGTGTCGACAGCGTTACTGATTCTACTGTTTCTACATCAGTCGCGCAGTGGTAAATACATTTTTCAATTAAATCTTGTATGATTGTAAATTATTTTCTTTTTAGGTTTCCAATATATCTGTGCCTGAAGAACCCGCTGACGCCTCTTCTGAGAAAGAGGATCGACGGGAACACACGGCCATCACTATGCTGGAATCATTAAATAAAAAGGGTAAAATAAATTAAATATCTTCTCCATTTAATTACATAAATGTATTACCGTAGAACTACTGATATTATCGCGGTTCATTTGTTTTATTTAACGAGCTGGCTGTTGCAGAAGCCTTACAGCATTCATTGTCGCAGGTGGACTGAGACCAGTAGAATCAGTTGAAAGCACTTAGTTTAATTGTTATGAGTAACTTGCTGCACATTTCGATCCCACCCCATAAGAACATTTTTTCGGGATAAAAACTATCCTATTTTTTTATGATATAGGGGGCAAACGAGCAGGCGCTGAGTGACTATCGCCGCCCGTAGACATCCGCAAAAGTAGGAGTCCTGCAAACGCGTCCCCGGCCTTTAAGAAAGGGGAATGCTCTTTTCTTGAATCTGTCCTGTGTGTTAATCCTTCAATGCGTGTGCTAAATTTTATGAAAATCGGTACAGCAGTTTTGGTGTGAAGGAGTAACAAACAAACACACAAACAAACATACAAACATTCGCATTTATAGTATTTGTAGGATATGCGGGTAAATATAATATACATAAATAGATGTTTTTCACTTAAAATGAATTAATATTTATTATTTTTTATTATTAAGTGATGAATACGATATAATTTTGAAATGGTATCCCTTGCCAAACGTTTAAGACCCACAATATATTTAATGAGAATAACTTTCTCAGTCAGGTCAGGGATGCCCACGCCAACAAGAGATCGGTCCTCTTGGCGATCATTGGAAGAAGCTTATGGCCAGCAATGGACTGAAAATAATGAACACAACATTGAAATTGCCTGTATCATTTTGACTGATATTCTATAAAAGAGACAAGAGAAGGCCCTTTCCAATGAGGCAAATACAAATTGCATTGTAGTATAAGGGGCAAACGAGAGGCTGCCATTTAAAGCAACTAGCGCCTTTAACATCCGCGCGATTTTCCCCAATTCCCAATGCTGCATGCATGCATGTAGCCGAATTGGGCCGACACGAGCAAGCTTACACCTCTTGCTTACACGAGATCGGCGTAAAGCGACTGCTGTGCTGTCGCGCTTCGTGCGGCGTGTACGTCGCCGTTGGCCCATGGAGGTGGGAGGAGAAAGGATGGCAACGCCTCTATCTGTTTTGATTTTATCAAAGCTAATGACATTGTCAACAGGAATAGTCGACCAAGTGCTGGGGCAGAAGTTCCCCCATTCATACTGTAGTTTAAGGAGTGACGAGGACTACGAAGTTCTGGATGATGAGGCAAGTTCAACCGCAATGATCATCATCTCGCTTCTACGCGCCCGCTTAAGGAAATCAATAAACAGTTTTCGTTTACCTATAAAATACATTTACCTTTTTAGTAAAGTATAGTGCCCCATCCCCACGAATTGTGCCGTCACGACCGGGGAGGTACCTCTCACTACCATAACATCGCCGTAATTTCAACGTCACATTTTGTGGAGCTTACGAGAAGCCGTTGGCCCGTTGAATGATAGGAGTCTATATAAAGTACACGAATGACCTGTTTGCCCACGCTACTGAACCGGCCACATGCGCCAACTGCGCTGAATAAAACACCGCACCCACACGTAAAACTGGACGGATTTTGATGAAACTTTTTTGTTATAATGGCATTAGTCCTCGGGAACATTATGGCTATTTTATCAATGTAATATATAATGCTGCAGTCGATATCTCGACTTGAAATACACTATTTTAGGGCAAAATAACGGATTCACAATTCGGCCACATAACATTACACGTTACCATGACAACGTATTCTTCAACAGCGACAAGACTGTCGGGTAGACTAGTAACTAACTAAATTTAAATAAATAGGCTAGGCAAGTAGTGAAAGGTGTCAGTAGTAAAAACTAAAATGGTGATGGGTCGCTGAAACCGGGGCTGACTTATGAAATTAGATGTTTGATCACGTGGCTAAAAAAGTTGTGGCTGGACTTATAATTTCTCAATTTTACTTACTTTACAGACCCAGAACGCCAGAATTGAGGATGTCAACGAATGCATATGCGTACCTAAAATGATTATTAAAAGAAATGCACACCTTGAAATCGGTTTAATGAAAGTCAAAGAAATAAAGAAAGTCTGAAATTACAATATTTTATAATTTTCGTACTCACGTGGCATGTATATTGTAAATGTACACATTTGAGAAGTTTATTACGATATCGCATGGAAGATTCAGAACAGCAGTATTAGACTAGATCTAGACTTAAAAAAAAGGAGGAGGTTCTCAATTCGACCGTATATTATATATTTTTTTTTATGTGTGTTCACGGATAGCTTCTTCGTTTATGAACCGATTTTAATTTAATTTTTGTCAGAAAGGAGATACTTTAAGGGTGGTCCCATGATAAGGAAACCAGGATCTGATGATAGAAACCTGGAGAAGTTGAGGAGAGCTTTCGAAAATTGTATGGCGACTAGTGCGTTTGATACATTTTTGATTTAGTATTTTAAAGCACTACAATTTAAAGAAAGTCTGGAGTCGATCTAATGATGGACCCAAAAGACAGTCGAGGGAACTCCTCAACGATTAACAGCAGTTACCTTGTGTTTGGGTTTGATTAATTTGTGTTGATGAGAACTTTACACCTAGAGGGGTTGTGACTGTCATTAGGGGTCTGATGATGAAGACGAAAGACAGTCGACGGAACTTCTCAACGATTAACAGCAGTTACCTTGTGTTTGGGTTTGCTTAATTTGTATTGATGAGAAATTTACACTTAGAAGGGTTGTGACTGTCATTAGGGGTCTGATGATGAAGACGAAAGACAGTCGAGGGAACTCCTTAAGGATTAACAGCAGTTACCTTGTGTTTGGGTTTGATTAATTTGTATTGATGAGAACTTTACACATAGAAGGGTTGTGACTGTCATTAGGGGTCGATGATGAAGACGAAAGACAGTCGAGGGAACTCCTCAACGATTTAGAGCAATAACCTTGTGTTTGGGTTTGATTAATTTGTATTGATAAGAACTTTAGACCTAGAAGGGTTGTGACTGTCATTAGGATCTGATGACGAAGACGAAAGACAGTCGAGGGAACTCCTCAACGATTTACAGCAGTTACCTTGTGTTTGGGTTTGATTAATCTTTTTTTTTTCTAAGCGTTCCCGTCTATCATTTTCTGTCTTAAGTAATCTTCGTTTCCTCATTCGGGAAGCATTTTGGAAGGTCTACCCATCACTTAAAATCGTAAAATAAAATAATTTTTAACAAAAAAAAACCACGAAATTATTAAAAAGAAAATCGAATTCAATGAAAGAAAATTTTACTAAAAATCGAAAAATAAACAGAACTTAGATTATACACAAAAGTAATATAATTATGTACATATTAATCATTAGGTAATAAACTTAACCTACACCGAAACTAAACTGAAGTCGGTGCCAAGCACAAACAGAACAAAAATAATACATAACATACACCTTCACAATTTTAATTGGTAACAAAACCAAAAAAAAAATAACAAAGACGCGGCGGGCTAGGCGCTCTGCAGCATAACTATAACAGCATATCGCTTGGCACCGACTTTTAAACGGACAGATAGATAGCATATACATATAATATTATATAAAGATTCATAGGTAAACTTGCTCCATTTGACCGCATCCAAAATGGAGCGACTCGAATCGTTAATGATCAATATGTATCCGATCGGCTTGATTCTCTGGCATTACGGAGAGATGTAGGCTCGCTCTGCATTTTCTACCGTATTTACAACGAGGAGTGTTCCGAGGAGTTGTTCGGGTTAATACCCGCAGCGAAGTTCCACTTTAGGACATCCCGGCAGAACTCCAAGTTCCACCGCCACCACCTAGATGTCCCAAAGTATACAACTGTGCGTTTCAGGCGCAATTTCTTACCACGCACAACATCACTTTGGAACGAGCTGCCACAGTCGGTATTTCCGAACCTATACGACCTGGGGTCCTTCAAGAAAAGAGCTTACTCACACTTAAAAGGCCGGCAACGCGCCTGCAAAGCCTCGAGTTTTGCAGATGCCTATGGGCGGCGGTAGTCATCTACCAACTGCTCGTTTGCCCCTTATCCTATAAAAAAAAACCTACAGATAATATCTCTTATGATTATACTTGTAAGTAGTAGTGCGTTTACTGAACTGCAGCTAAGTCGAAACTAGCAGTTGGAGTCACTTACATGACTTCCGACGCCAATAGACATCCGCATAAAAGTTATAGACATAGTAAAATAAGAATAGTAAGCTATCTAAGCCCAATCGGCGACATAAATACCTACTGTCTTGACGCCTAGGGTTGTTATTTTTATTTTTTTTGTGTGGTTTTGATAAGTGTACTTTTTTGTATGTACTTACTGAAATTAAGTTTTCAAAAATGAGGAGTACCTACCCTTTTGTTTGTATGGTTTTTTTTCATTTTACTTTTTTTTGCTGCAAACAACAACGCTGTACTTCTAACTCACACGAAAGCGTCGCAATCTGACAACAGTGCTATAACGTCTCACGCGGTGTGTAAGTAGCCGGTGGCCCATTGAGGGAGGAGGAAGAATGGTTTATTGAGGTGGGAGGAGAAAGGAGGGCAGCGTAAATTCAAATGTATTGTGCGGATGTCTATGGGCGTCAGTAGTAATGAAATTGTCACCGACTGCTCGTATGCCCTCTTATACAATAAAAAATTAACAATGTAGTGGTAAATAAATAAAGTAAGTAAATTCGGCGTCGGAAGTCATGAATTGAATGGTGAATTAGCTCCAACTGCTCGTTTGCTCTCTTATACTATAATAAAAAAAGTCGTTAGAGGCACCCAAAACCACTAAATATTTTTTGAATTTTTTTGACGTCATAGCTAAATAAATAAACGGATGTATAGCGAAATACACGAATGCGCGCGAACTAACTACACCAGCGCGCCGCGCCAGCGTGCTTCGGCCGACAGGCGCTTTACTGTATGTTAGAGTTTATTGAGATTTTGTCCAAGTGTGCTATGCGGCGTGTGGGCGACACGCACACATTGAAAACCGCTCATTTGTATGAAGATAAACGACTCTATATTGTATTCTGTTATAGCCTTGCCCTCCTTTCTCCTCACCTCTCCATAGACCACACACTGCACAAAGGGCGACATGCCGGCTGTCAATTTACGTCGGTTTCGTGTAAGCGAGAGGTGTGCATGACTGAAGCGTGGTACTACCACTCTCTGTGTTGTCTGGCAACTCCTTATGGGTACTTAATGAACGCAACACATCTGAGTGCAACGTGCAACGTGCAACGTGACTCCTGGTCCCAATGCTCCAACGGAGCACGCCACGCCGGTGGGCCCAATCCGCGCCGCCATCTGTTAATTCAGAGGGACGGTAACACATTGGCTGGTCCCATCCACAAGGCGACGGACCAGCCAATAACCATGAAACAATCAGAGGACAGGGAAGACGACAACGACACACCGCATCTCCTCTTCCTTTGCGGCCCCACCGCCGACGGTGCGCCCCCGTTCGGTCGCGGGAGACAGGGCGCAAGGGTCACCGAGACACCTCTGCTCCCGCGACAGTTTTAGCATGAGCATTGAGGTTTATGCCCAGCTGTGGAATGAGGAAAGCTGATGATGATGAACATAACAACAACAATAGCGGTTATTTATGACCAGTTTTAGCGAGTAATCTTTAAGGAAATTAGCATAAAAACAGCTTATAAATAACATACGTCAGACATGCTAATGTGGATATTACTTTTATTATAAGTAAGACATCATTTTTTTAGTTTGAAATAAAGATTAAGATAGCTTACAGTTGACTTTTTTCTGTAAAAAAATAGTTTGCACAAAAACTGTTTGAAGTAAAAAAAACTTGCGACGCTGTTACCGACACCACCAACATGTATAATTTACGATACGTGCATTGAAATTTTTTTTAAGTCAACAGTTTCCCCTAGTCTATTCTTCTAAATTAAATTGAATGACAACTTTTTTAAGAGATATGGTCGTAAAATTGAAATCAAACGAATGTCTCGAAATTAAGCAGCTAAAAATATTTGTGTGTAAAATTGTGATTGAGATATTTTGATGACTTCGATAAAGTATTCATGTGAGTTTAATTATTATCTTTGATTTTTTAAATAGGCTAAGTGAGATTATTTTTTATATTTATCACTCATTAAACAAGAATATTTCTAAAACGTAAGCAGTATTAACAATAGAAAATAACGTTTAAGTTTTAATTATTACACTCGCGCCTAAAACAGTGCAAATTGTCATGTTGGCGCCATATGATTTGAGTGACGTCAAGCGCAAGTAACAATAAGTTTATACAACAGGCAGTATAGTCCGCGCCTCAAGACTCACTCACTCATGGCTCAAGTCCGTTAGCCGCGGCGCTGCGGTCTCGACACATAGTGTAGCTAGAAGTTGGATATCGAAACACCACATTCATATTTTTATTACACAAAGCTTGCCTACCAATACACATTAAAACTTATGTATTATTTCTTTGTTGCAGTCGCCTATGTATTCTATTCTTTACCACTTTGGAGTTAATTTCAGTTAGATACATAATCTAACTGAAATAAAAAAAAAATTGTAGTAAACGCAGTTTTTTTTTATATGCGTTGCCCTCCTATCATCCCCCCCCCCCCGCCCCAATGGGCCTCCGGTTACTCACGAACCGCACGAAACGCGACAGCGACGCTGTCACTTTACGCCGGTATCAAGTGAGCGAGAGGTACTTCCCGGTCGTGCCGGTCCAATTCCGTTGCATAGGAGGATGTAGTGTCATGCACCATGCATGGCAGTACCTCCTTCTATGCAGCATGTAGTATTATCTTGTATCTGTAATATTATCGTGTCGACAACTAGACGGCCCCTATTACAACCGTCTGCTCGGGGCGAGCGGCAATGAACTCTGTACATGATCTTGGAGCGTGAAACCGAAGAGCGCCGCTAGTTTTATAAAAAACGAGCTGTGTCCGTTTCCTGTGTAGTTTTATATAAAACGAGCTGTGCCCCGCGGTTTCACCCGCGTGAATTTCGATCCCGTAGAAAATAGAAAATCGTTCCAGGGGGGGCCCCCTAGGAACATTATTTCGGGACAGAAACTACATATCCTATGTGTTAATCCAAGTTACTCTCTATATGCGTGCCCAATTTCATAAAAATCGGTTCGAAAGTTTTTGTGTGAAGGAGTAACAAACAAACATACAAACTTTCGCATTTATAATATTAGTAGGATAAACATGTACTTACTAATAATACGGTTTATTATAACGTTATTTAATATGATGCCTATAATTCGTAGCATATTTTTGATAGTGTCAAATAATCATTAATAAAGAAATTTTCAACAAAAATAGTTTAGTCCACAAATATTATCGACATATTTTTCTTTCTCACATTTTGTAAAGTTGATGTTTATTCCGTCTATGACATTGATCTGATAATTAGTTGAAATGGCAATAT
>LUGF01025171.1:51159-70941 GCA_001625245.1 Calycopis cecrops
CCCCGCCCTAATGGGCCTCCGGCTACTCACGAACCGCACGAAACGCGACAGCGACGTTATCACTTTACGCCGGTATCAAGTGAGCGAGAGGTACTTCCTCGGTCGTGCCGGCCCAATTCCGTTGCATAGGAGGATGTAGTGTCATGCACCATGCATGGCAGTACCTCCTTCTATGCAGCATGTAGTATTATCTTGTATCTGTAGTATTTTCGTGTCGACAACTAGACGGCCTCTATTACAACCGTCTGCTCGGGGCGAGCAGCAATGAACTCTGTACATGATCTTGGAGCGTGAAACCGAAGAGCGCCGCTAGTTTTATATAAAACGAGCTGTGCCCCGCGGTTTCACCCGCGTGAATTTCGATTCCGTGGAAAATAGAAAATCATTCCATGGCATCCCATAGGAACATTATTTCGGGATAAAAACTACATATCCTATATGTTAATCCAAGTTACTCTCAAACCCCCTTATTAATAAACATGGAATAACTATACCCGAGTTATAGCCTAGTAATAAACTGACATCTGTCAAATTCCATACTTTTTATGTGTTTTTTATTAAGGAATTTGACAGATGTCAGTTTATTACTAGGTTATTCCTTGGATAGAGTTATTCTATGTTTATTAATAAGGGGGTATATGTGTGCCCAATTTCATAAAAATCGGTTCGAAAGTTTTTGTGTGAAGGAGTAACAAACAAACATACAAACTTTCGCATTTACAATATTAGTAGGATAAACATGTACTTACTTACAATACGGTTTATTATAACGTTATTTAATATGATGCCTATAATTCGTAGCATATTTTTGATAGTGTCAAATAATCATTAATAAAGAAATTTTGAACAAAAATAGTTTAGTCCACAAATATTATCGACATATTTTTCTTTCTCACATTTTGTAAAGTTGATGTTTATTCCGTCTATGACATTGATCTGATAATTAGTTGAAATGGCAATATTGTGGGTAGTTGTTGTTATATTTCATTGTCTTCTATAAATGCAAGCAGTTCCTCGAGTTAATTATGTCCTTTTATTTCTTCCTTTTTTCTATTATTGTATTTTGTAAATTGCGTGTTTGTCACGGTTTTATCTGATATTTTATTTTTACTGAGTGTTATATATTTTGAGCTAATTTCAGTGCGCAAAAAATTAAAAAAAAGTGTATTCTACAAATACCACATTTCACGCTTTTATAAGTGTCACATGTCCCGAGGAATGTCTGTAATTAAATCTTGCAAGTTACAATTAATGCACTTCCTGACTTCATGACCTGAGTTGATATTTTGTATGCGTGTGTTTAAATCAGATGACAATAAAAATGATTCTGACATGGAGCAGATCCGATGATGAAGTCGGAAGATAACCATAGAAACAATCAAATCTTGCAAGTTAAATTTGCACCACTTCCTGCTTACATGTATGCATTACATGTATGTATGCATGTATAAATCGAATGAGAATGCAAAGTTATATATATAAAATATAATATAACATAAATATAGTGGAGCTGATTTCATATAGCTCATTAGATCTGGTCAAAACTTATTATTGAGAATGTGGTGAGCGGATTTTTTTCATACTCGTATACATAAATTAATATCTGGATTAATTCCTGAAATATACATATTTATATATTAATATCCCGAAATACCGAACAACTTTACAAGGAAATACAGTTGCGTTGATAGCATTATTAGGAAGGATAAATATAATGTTATTGCAATGTTGTAACAACATGATAATATTTAATTTAACGTGAGATAAAATATTTACTCCGCCTTGTTTTAGATACCTATATAAAGCCTCGACTTCACCTACGTTATTTCAGATAGTTTGTCGTCATGTGGATGTTGCTACAGACTTTTCTACTTGGCCTAGTGGTGCTGACGGGTATGTTTTGTAATTATTTTTAGAATAGACTAAGTATATTGGAATTTATTTATTTGCAGGAAAATTGTATTCATGATGATTGTTAATATAATTAATTACTTTTCAACGTGTCTTATTGAAACAATTGCATGCAAATATTTAGTTATTATTATTATATTATTAAATCATTACATAGTTTTTCATTCCTAACTTACATTACATTTCATATTATTTATCATTACTATTAAAAATGTCGTTCATGATTAAATTTAGGTAAATAAAATGTCATAATTAATTAAATTGGCAATAAATATGATAATTAAATAGATTCGGAATAGTAATAATAATAATAATAATTAATAATATGTCCTGATATTATAATACATTATTTTGTTATATAAATTCCCTTAGATCATTATAATATTTTATAATTAACCATCATTTCAGTTTATATTTAAAATTTTTAAATATTATTATATTTGATATTTTATTGAAAGGTTTCTAATATTTTTCGGAATTGCGCTATACACTTTAACCAATATCAGAAAGCAACATCTACGTTGAAATATCGTTCTTCCGTTTGGTACTGCAAATCGAGTTGGAAGTTTACTTATTATCTATCTTATTAAGGCCTTTAAAGAGTTCAGAATATTTGTCCCGAAAATTCAGAGTTCTAATATACAGATAGATGTCATTGTAAGCAATCCAAATTTTTTGAATAGTGGACTACGGATGGATGATCATGGACTGGTATGAATCAAGCGGACCAGCATAACTAACTGCTCGAATACATTTTTTTTGGGTTAAAAATACTCTGTTTATATTTGAGGTGATTATCTTAAGACTGATGCCACATAACAACTTAAAGTTATGAAAGCTTCATAAAACTATAGATAGAAAGGCATCTATCTATAGTTTTATGACGCGTGCTCAAGGCATATACAAATGTATTAAGTTTTCTACAAATATTTTCGGTGTGTGCCTGCCAATTACATTTACCATGCAACGTGATTCATAGAATATTCGCAATATTTACCTGGTCTATTTCGTTGTTTATGTATTTTAGTCTGGAATTGTGGAACGGTTTTTATGTGTAAACTTTATTACTTTGTTTTTATTTTCAAGTTAACTTTAAGACTGTTAAATTCTAGCCATTCAATAAGCCATTTAGTGGTGTTTGTAAGTTTAAGTTCGTAGTTATTTTTTACTGAATTTTGATGTACTATTACTGATTATATTATGTCATAGGCAAACAGTACCTATGCATTTTTGGTTCATAGTTTTTGGTAGCTCGTTTATATAAAGAAGAAAAAGAAGAGGTACTAGTATACTGCCTTGAGGCACACCTGCTTTATTTAATATAAATACAGATATATATTTTTTAAATTAATTTTTTATATTCGGTTTATTTAACTATGTATTGAGTGCGGTTTTTGAGATAGCTGCTTATCCATTCTAGTGATTATTGTACTCTATTAATACTATGGCATAAGAATGTTGTATTAATAGAGTACAATATAGTATTAGCATTTATTTATTTTACATTGATTGGACGATTGACACTTTCAAGTGCTTATGCAAAAAAAACCGTTTTGTAATACTATGGATTAATTTAAATATGGCAAGTGGTGTCGTTTTGTTTTGAACATCCGATTAATAATACATAATTTTTTCAAATAATATTTTAGAGAGTATCGGTATTAATGTTATAGAACTATAACTATTAATGACGACGAGGCTGGCACAGTATTACAGGGCTCGGATAAGTGGAGCATGTTGCGCGCAAGAATAGCATAAAAAATATCTTATTTAATAAAAGTATAATAATAATAATATTTTTATAACCGTTTATCAATATGATTGACTTAAAATTTAATGTTTTTTTTTGTTTGTTTTCTGCAGCAAGTAAGAAATTTCGGAAGGACTATGAATATTATGAAGGAGTAGACGGATGGTTCAAACTGCATAACATCCCAGCGACCTGGCACGACGCGCAGCTGCGGTGTCACCTTGAAGGTATGTTGTAGTTATATTTATTGCTTAGAGGGGCAATTTTTTGTGTTTGCCTTGTTGTAAGCTATAATATGTATATTATAGCTTCCCTCAAACTCTCACAAAATATCGTAAATAGTTTATAAATTGACTCCTTCAGCCAGTCCCAGATCCAGATCCGCATTTAACAGGATCCCTCCGACAGGCACAGGCTGGTCTCGGCGGAAAGGCCAGACTTTTCCTCCTTGGGGACTATCCGGCTGCCTCTGGACAGTCCCTACCACGTTGTTGGACCCGTGCAATGGGGTCAGGTTCCAATCCTGTACGATGTCCCTTACGATGTCTATTTGGCAAACCTATTTGAGTTATACAAAATTTAATATTATACGATGGAAGAGGAAGCTCTTACTTTTATGAAACCGCCTTAAAACTTATAGAAATGTGATCCCGTATTCTTTAATATTTTTTTGTTCTTATTACAACAGGTGCAGTTCTAGCTTCACCTATAGACAATGACATGGTCCAGGCCTTGAAGACCTTCACCAAGGCAAAACAAGTAGATAATTGTGGTATATTTACCGGCGTGCACGCCACCTTTTCTGTTGGAGATTTTTTTTCTATTGAAGGTACCTATTATATATTTAGTTTCATTTTTAAGAGATTTACAGCGTGATTATATTATTATTATTATTATATCAAGCCCAATGTGTTCGAGTGTTGGGCAAAGTCTTACCCCTATTTTTTCCATTTTTCTCTGTTTAGAGCTGTATCACGCCAATCAGGCGGTATACGTCGTGTTCATATCGCCATCTCCTTTTTATAATAATAATTAGCACATTAACAGCATGATACAGTGATAAATAGGTTACATGTCATTTTATAGGAAATCATAGCAACATAATATCTTGATATCCGTTCAAGACGACCAAGTGGTCGCTAAGTAATTCCTTAGATAGTAGTAGATTGCAAGACCATCCGATACGACCGGGCAGTTATTTGGGCTTAGGACCGATTTGACTTGCTTACTGAGGCACGGGGGTGGAAACACGGGTAACATTCAGATTCCGGGATTAAAAATTGAAAAATCTTTTTTCCATCCAACTCGGATTCCAACCTTTCCCCCAAGATCTCACGTGTGTGGTTGAACATGCTTACCACTCCATGAGGCAGGCAGTCACGAGAAACGCATTACATGATCATGCATAAACAAAACTTTTGACTGCTATAGTTTAATGTATTATCGACATTTCCCGTTGTAAGACAGAATCTTAAAAAAATACTTTAAAAGTTATATTTTATTACTAGCTGTGCCCCGTGGTTTCACCCGCGTCCATCCATATAAACTTCAACACCCTATTTCACCCCCTTAGGCGTTGAATTTCTGAAAATATCATCCGTTCATAGCGGATGCCTACGTCGTAACATCTACCTGGATGCCAAATTTCAGCTTGATCCGTCCAGTGGTTTGGGCTGTGCGTTGATATATGGCTATGTCACGTTTGAGTTTTATATATACAGATTATTAAAGTATACTGCTTATTATATTATATACTGTATACATATGCCGATTTTTGCGATTTTGAAGAATTTTTAAATTACGGTATTACGAACATTCGTAACTATTGATCATAATATTTGATTTATTTGGAAAATATTCATCAAATAATTTGATTTGATGTAATTTGATGATATGGTTACTTTAGAATAAATGTTTGGGCATGATAATTACTCCATGATTATCAGCAGCAGGAGCTCATTGCTGGAAATATACGTTACTTAGAGAATAGGGAAGTTCTCGATCACAACGATAGGTAATAGATGGTAAAAAAATATTTTAAATAAATTTACAGGTGTATCTTTGAGTTCAATGCCCGTCGAATGGATGCCAGAGGAACCGAACAATTTTAACAACAGCGAGCAATGCATTGCTTTTGTCGGAAACGGTACGATTGCTGACGTTGACTGCGCGGACGTGTTGCCGTACGTCTGCTTCAGGAAACATACTGCGGCTCAAGTTAGTGCTTGTGGAACAATTGATAGTGGTGGGTAGATCTTTGAAAACCGTAACCCATTCCTTTGAGAATTTCTAACGTAAGATGTAGTGCTAAGTAAAATTTACTAAAAGACAATCGATAATTGTCACAATACAAAAATGTGTGTGCTTTAGACCGCTCAACTAAAGTAAAACTTAATTATTGATATAATACACAAATTCATTGCTGTACTTACAATGACATAATATGTCATATGATATTTATTTTTATCTACCTATTATATTATAAGTTTTACTTAGATCGAATTTCGATCTACGAGCGATTTCTATAAGACCTTGAAAAATGTACTTTATAGCTTTTAATTTAAAGTGTAAAGAAAAATACGTGTCTACGATTTGTTATTCTCACTTATAAAAAGCACACTTTTAGAAATAAACTGTAAGTCACTTGAATTACGGTTCTTTTTTAATGGACACTTCAACTTCCGTTGGCCTCTCCCGATCACAGACTTTTGTAACGCTCTCGTCAGCTTACTCCCCACGTAAAACGCGTGTAAAGAAGTTTTACTGCAAAATATTGATGATTTTTTCCTCGTTATTTACAGAATATGTCTTCAATCCAAAAACTGGAAACTGCTACAAGTTCCATGTCCGCACCCGCACATGGCCGAGAGCATACATGTCCTGTGCGGCTGAGGGGGGTTACTTGGCAATACCAAACAGCGAAGAGGAAGTCAAGTTTATGAAAGAGCTCTTTGATAGGTATCCTTCGAAGAAAATCATTCAAGTGCACAGAGGGATTATGCGAGACATTATGCATATTGGTTTCCATGATTGGGGTGAAAGGTCCGACTGGCGTACTATTCATGGTAAGGAATAATTTCTATTAAAAAAAATGGAGTACATACATGTTTTTAATGCACACCAATACATACACTCACACATACAAACAATTTGACGGCAATTTCCTGATGGGGTAGACAAAAATAAATGAGTGCCATATGTCGTCATACTTACATTTTTGTCTTGCTTTATAATAGTGGATCCTTTAAGTACTGCTGTAGTGTAGTACTGCTATAACACCAATAATAAAGATGGTGGCGAAGAAGTGGCCGATATATTGCCATCTACCTGCAAGCGTATATTGCAATACAATTTATATTCCAATAAAGGTAGCAGAAGAACTCTTCTATTATATCATTAGGTAATGTACGACGAAGGTATTTTCTCACAACTTTGTCGAACGCTTTCTTCAAGTCCACAACATATACACCCATACTTAAATTTCACTTATACATATCTCTTTTTGTTTACCATATTTCCTGCTTGTCCTTTACAAGCAGAACAAATTTAACCACCTCTACGCTTTATTAATTCTGAAGATTGACAAACAATTCCTAGTGTTATTCACTTCCCACCAAAAGATCCTCGTACCTGTTCCCCAATCTTTCAGACGTTCTCTTTCACTTTTTTCTTTCAGTAGGGCTTTGGTTGGCTTCAGTGGCATTCTAATAAAAGCGAAAATATAATTTTTCTTTATTATATTTTAGGACAAACTCTCGAAGAGGCTGGATATAACAAATTCTCTCACGGACAACCAGATAACAGCACAGGTGGAGAATTTTGCGGTGGCATGTTTCGGAAAGGATACTTGGATGACGTGTGGTGTCACGAAGTCGGTCCGTACATGTGCGAAAAGTCCCCGGACTCCCTTGTTGATAACGATTGATTTTAATTTGAGACACACACATTCTTTTAATAGATTTTTTTATTGTACTCCTATGTTAAATATTGATTTTTAAGGTTTCGTAGCTCAAATTAAATAGAATCCTTGTAGGATCTCTTTGTTGTCTGTCTGTCCGTCTGTCCGTCTATATGTCTTTCAAGATATTTAAGGGAACGGAAAGCGTGGAAAGAAAAAGCTAAAATATTAAGTATCGAGCCTGCTACTTTTTTAAATCTAGAAAAAAAGCGTACTTCCGAGTTAACCCCATTAAAATATATATTGCAAAGGTATAAACACATTTTAACTTAAACGGGACGTGGGTACTTCCCGTGTAGTTCGTTTCATTCAAAATGTGTGCAGGCGCTTGTACGGTGATCCGAGATCAAGATTACATTTTGTTATTAATACTCGTAATAATTAAAGTGTAATAAATATTAATTTTGTATAAAAACAATGTGCTTTTATTATAAACAAATTTCCGTTCGCAGCTTCGCCCTCGTGGATTTTTTACTTCATAAAAGTAGAGATTCCCAATTCTTTGGTGTGCTTTTTTATGTATGGTGATATGCAGATGGTCTCATTGTCCGGTCTGGATCTGATGATGGGATCCTGGTAAAATTGAAGGAACTCCTCAAATATTATAAACAAACTCCTCAAATTTTATAGGTATCTAGGCTTCTTTCTTTTTTTTATAGGTAATTTTAAAAATATGATAATACCTCATCAAATATTTTTTACGTATTTCATCATTGAAACTCCTCAATAATGTTTCCCTATTTTTTTTTATTTTTTTTTATGGTATAGGGGGGCAAACGAGCAGTTGTAGCCATTTTCATGACTACCGACGCCCATAGACATCGGCATATAGACTATACAGATGCGCTGCCCCCCTTTCTCCTCCCACCTCCATGGGCCACCGGCTACTTACACACCGCACGAAACGCGACAGCACAGCTGTCACTTCACGCCGGTCTCGTGTAAGCGAGAGGTACCTCCCCGGTCGTGCCGGCCCAATTCGGCTGCATGCAAGCATGCAGCGTGGCACTACCTCTTACTAAACTCTTACTATTACTCAGACCCTATTACCCAATAGACTGATTTGGATACTTCTTATTATTATTATTTTTTTTAGACAGAAGGTCAGTGCAGCTTCATCGATATGAGAGGCGAGCACACTGGGGAGCTCAAGCCTCTGTATTTGTGCTCGATTCTTATTATGTTTTAAAGAGTAAACATTGCTGCTGATCCTAAAGTAACCAGGTTAGGATCTGGTGATCGGAGCCTGGAGTAATCGAATGAACTTCTCGCATGCACGCACTGCATTATAGCTAAATCCGCAGTGTTTGATGGTGTTAATAATGAAACATTATGTGATCATGTGACAAAAATATCTACAAATTGTTCCGATGAAGCTGCAAGGGTAGCATCGGATGTTTAAAAGTACTTTCTACTTAAAAGCTCGACTGCCTCGTGTTCTAGTGGTAAGCGTGTTCAACCACAGACATGAGGTCCTGGGTTCGAATCCCGGGTCGGACCAAAACTTGTTATTGGGATTAGGAGGAGTTAGGAAGTTGGCGGTGGTACACCCCCGTGCCTCGGAGAGCACGTTAAGCCGTCGGTCCTGCGCCTGATTTCTCACCGGTCGTGTCGGATTGCCGTCCCATCGGAATATGAGAATGAGGGAATAGAGAGTGCACTTGTGTCTACGCTCACACTTGTGTGTCGATGTCCTGAGCATCTGGCTCGTATCTATAGAGACGGCCGCCGTAGCCGATACCGGCTGGGAGGACATCACTTAAAACCTGTTTATGGAATATTTCTATTGAAATAGAATAGTCGTAGGCATGTCAAGGAAGAACACTTGCTTACCGAGCTTCAAATGTTTCGCTACCAATTACTTATAACGACGATATCTCAAAAACTGTCTCATCTGATTCATATAAAGTAAAGGGAAATTTTATACTGCATTAAATGCCTACGCTAGCTAACATATTCATTTGGATAAGGATTATTATTGAGCTACAGATAGTTTCGAATAGCTTCGAAAATAACGTGATGTTTTTAATTAAAAATTTTAACATAAAAGTGGTTATTGTAAGTCAACCGTAAGAGATTGAGGTATGTTATCAAGGAATTTTTTGTATCATTTTTATAGATTTTGAATTTATTAGTACATTACTCAATTATATCTTTTCTAGTTTACGCGGCGTTCGCGTGGAAAGCTCGCAGTTGACGAGATATGTTGCGACCTCTTCAACATTTAATGCCGTATTTCTGTTAATTTACATTAAAGCATAATAAAAAGTACCTTCCTCAAGAATCACTCATTCTATTGTTGAAAACTGTATAAAAATTCATTTAGTGGTTCTGAGTTTATCGCGTTCAGACAGACAGAAGAAAATTATATAGATATAATAATAATATGGTGACAAAACAGAGAGTGAGAACCTGGTGAGCAGATTTTTTTCATCTTCCTAAACATCAAATTAATATCTAGATTAATTCTTGAAATACCGAACAACTTCACAAGGAAATTATGTTGCATTGATAGCATTATTAAGAACATAAGAAGGATAAACATCATGTTAGCATTGTCGTAGATAAAATAAAATATTGACCCCGCCCAGTTTTAGATACCTATATAAAGCTCGACTTCACACTCCAAAATCATTGCAGATAGTTCGTCACCATGTGGATGTTGCTACAGACTCTTCTACTCGGTCTAGTAGTGCTGACGGGTATGTTCTATGATTATTTTATTCTTTATTACTATACTTATTACTATACTACTATTCTATTTTAGTACTATAGAGACGCAAACTAATGATTTATTTTAAAAATAATTCATCCATCTCGTACGTAAATTATTCGATATTCTATTTTGAATATAACCTGTTTGTCAACATGTTTGACTTAAAAATTTAAAGTTTTTTTACTTATCTTGATATATTGATGATTGGTGTGGTTAGTAATGTTAGGAGCAGTAGTAGCAGTAGGTAACGAGTGTTGCAAAGCAAGTCGAAAGATTAACAAGTCTATTTATTTGTATATACGTACATTTCCAGCAAGTAAGAAATTTCGGAAGGACTATGAATATTATGAAGAAGTAGACGGATGGTTCAAACTGCATAACATTCCAGCGATCTGGCATGACGCGCAGCTGCGGTGTCACCTTGAAGGTATGTTAGTCGGCTGCTCATCGAGAAGCGCAAGTTTGAGATTGCCAATTATTATAGCTTTCCTCAAACTCTTGCAACATATCGTAAACAGGTTTTAAATTTATGTGTTTGATTGTTACAACTTAATAATACTATTAGTTGTCTGGAGACCAAACATTCAATCTCGTCAATAAAAAATCTATTTGACATCGAATACAGCTTGACTATTCAACTTAGTACCAATTTTTTGTAAATAAAAAACTAAATGTTAAACGTGTTTGTCAGTGATTCCAAATTAATCACTTTGTGAATTGATTAGCATGGATCGTCGCTGCAGGCAATAGGAACCCTGTATCAACAGACTGACTGGCAGAAGGACCTTGGGGACTGTCCGGCTGCGTCTGAACAGTCCCTACTACGACGTCGGAACCGTGCAATGGGGTCAGGTTTCCATCCCTGTGTCCAGTACTCCAAGGGAGTAAAACGATACAATATTTATTATAGGCGTTATCAAGAAACATTTGTAAAAACTTTATCATCTTGTTTATACTTTAGACTCGTAAGATGTAGTGATATTGTAGCATTGTATCCAAATTGTGCCGCGACGACCGAGGAGGTAGCTCTTGCTCCTTAGAACTTGTAGATATATGATGCAGTTTCATGTTTGTGAGTGGCCAGTGGGTCACAGGAGGAAGAGATGGAGCACTGTAACATAGCTGCATATTATGTCGGTGTTAACGGGCGATGGTAGTAATTTTTTTCCCCAAATGTTTGTTTCTTTGTCCCCAAATGTTATTTAACAACTCAATTTTTTCTCACTTCAACAGGCGCAGTTCTAGCTTCGCCTATAGACGCTCACATGGCCAACGCTTTAAAGACCTTCACCAAGGCAAAGCACGTTGATTACTGTGGCATATTTACCGGCGTACACGCCACCTTTTCTGATGGAGATTTCTTTTCAATAGAAGGTAGTATTTAGTTTTCTTTTTTAGTATTTAGTATTTTGATTTAATTTTAGCTGTGTCGGGTAATCAATAGCTACGGAAGAAAGTGGTGACACGTCATTTTATAGGAAATCAGAGCAACGTAAAATGTTCAAGTAGTCTTAAGACTATCAAATGGTCCCTAACTTAAGCAGTTTGTAGGAAGTCAAGAATTGCACGTTGGGGAACAGAGCCGATGAGCAAACCCCCGCGCGTCTCCCGCGGTCAGCTCCGTATACCGAGAGGTGGGTAGGATGTGATGGATGATGGCATGAGTGGTTGGTGGTCCCTAACTACTTCCTACCGAGGATGTCGTCAGTTGCAGTCCTAAGGAGGGGCAAAATGACGTGAATATTTAAATTTAATGAGAAAAACTTTGGAAAAAGAGTAATGTAGAATAACAAATGAAACTACACTTGTATTGCGAGCTTTTGCTCTTGGGAGAGGCTGCTGCCCGTCTTTGCTCCTCTTTGGCGACGCTCATGCTTCCTACTTTGAAGAACCGGCGGCATAAGGCTCAAAATAGCGCAAACGCCGCGACTGTTACGCCATCGCGCGCGCGGCACTTGAAACTTATGTTTAGAATAGATGTGTTGGCATGATAATTACTTCTTTATTACCACCAGCAGCAGTAGCAGCAGCTAGAAGACGTCCACTGATGTACAGAGGCCTTCTCCAGAAACAGGACAGCTCTCGGTCACTAGCTTACATCCAGTGGTTCCCAATTGTTCAATACATATAATAAGACAGTAAAATTCGTGTGTCTGTAAATTCAATATATTTGCGAAAAACTAATTTGGAGTGATGTTAAAATAGTGCTAGAACACTTTTCAATGTTTTTTTATTGTTTTTGTCGGTCTGCTTGTCGGGGATAATCTCCGAAACTACTGGACGGATTCGAATTAAAATTTTTGTGGTATATAGATACTAAGCATGGTCAACATCAAATACTTATACTTTTTACAGCAGTAAAATCGCTCATTCTTACGGGAAATCGGAATTTCGAAAATAATTTTGATAATAATATTACTACGCTACGCGAACGAAGTCGCAGGTACCAGCTATATTATAAATACGATGATGTTTAAATTATATATTAAATACATTTACAGGTGTACCTTTGAGTTCCATGCCCGTAGAATGGATGCCAACGGAACCAAACAATTTAAGCAACAGCGAGCAATGCATTGCTTTTGTCGGTAATGGTACGATTGCTGACGTTGACTGCGCGGACGTGTTGCCGTACGTCTGCTTCAAGAAACATACTGCGGCTCAAGTTAGCGCTTGTGGAACAATTGATAGTGGTGGGTAGATCTTTGAAAACCATAACCAAAATTATAAAGTAGTGCCGAGTTAAAGTTATTAAAAGACAGTCGATATTAACTGTCAGAATAAAAATATTGATTTTGTAGTTATTTTACGGATTTTAATCCGATATATACGACTGTGAGTCGGCTCTTGACCTTGGCTGTTGCAACCCGGCCAAAACGTCGAGCAAAAGTATGTTATTGCTAGTACTCTATTAATAAACATTTTATCGTGGTAAAACCAGTAAAGAAACTACAAAATGTGTAACAAACTCGAAAGTTTAAAAAAATATGTTGATGACATCGATCTCGATTTTACAGAATATGTCTTAAATCCAAAAACTGGAAATTGCTACAAGTTCCACACAAACACCCGCACATGGTCGAGAGCGTACATGTCCTGTGCGGCTGAGGGGGGTTACTTGGCAATACCAAACAGCGAAGAGGAAGCCAAGTTCATGAAAGAGCTCTTCGATAAGTATCCTGCGAACAAAATCGTTCAAGTCCACGAGGGAATTATGCGAGACATTATGCATATTGGTTTCCATGACTGGGGCGAAAGGTCCGACTGGCGTACTATTCATGGTAAGGAATTATTTATACTAAAAAAATAAATGTAGTTCACTGTGTTGTGTTTTTTAATGGGTAGTTGCGACTTCTTTGTCACAATCTGAGATTCTTCCCAATACATAACAATCAAAATTTTTACAATTACCAGAGAAAAAAAGGAGTATAATATAATTATAATTCGACCACGAAAATAAGTTACATCGGCTTTCGTCGTTGACGCAGAAGAGCGCAACATAGACCGATCTAATCCGATTTATAACACCAATTCAATAAAAACCGTATTCTTCAACTGATAAAGCTTGAAATATAACAAGACGTGAGCTTATGCTATCTCGCTCGCGATATCTTTGCTGCATGACTTTTGACGTGTGTATGAATGACAGCCTATGAGAGTGACGAATGCCAATACAGCCAGCTCTAGTTTGACCAATGGCGAATGAAGAATTTCCCGTGCAAAAATATTGCCTGGTGATTGGCTGAAATATTTTCACGCCTTTCAAAAATATGTATTCTGCGCAGGTACATCGGTGTAACTTATTTCTATAGTACTATTATACCGTGATTTGAATACAATAATTTGGTAAACATATTTAATTCAATTATTTTATGTTCCAGGACAAACTCTCGTAGAGGCCGGATTTAGCAAGTTCTCTGGAGGACAACCAGACAACAGCACGGGTGGTGAATTTTGTGGTGGCATGTTCAGGAATGGAAACTTGGATGACGTGTGGTGTCACGAAGTCGGTCCGTACATGTGCGAAAAATCCCCGGACTCCCTTGTTGACAGCAACTGATTTTAATTTAAGACACACACTTTTTAATGATGTTTTTTTATTGTATTCCTGCTGTAATTGTTGATTCTTATGGTTTCGTACCTATATATATGTCTACTTATTCTGTCTGTTAAGATTTTCACAGAAACGTGCGGAAGGAAGAAGCAAAAATTAAGATTGAAAATCAAGTGCTGCAAGCTCTTGAAGCCTAGAAAAAAAATATACTTCTGAATTAGTCCCCATTAAAATATATAGCCGATATTTGCTGTGAAAACACAATGTTACCCGAGACGTGGGTACCTGCCGTTTAATCAGAAAATTTGTTATTGGCCTATTTATATGTGTGTTCGTTTCATACAAAATGTGTGCAGGTGTTTCTATGGTCATTTAATGTACAAAACATCATACTTAAGATCATTATATTTTGTTAACTATTGAAATCAAAGTGTATTAAAATGTTTATTAAAAAAATAATTTTGTTATAAAACAAATTAGTTTTATTTGTATATATACTAGCTGTACCGTGCATGCGTTGCTACGATTGGCACCATCTGTCGAAAATTGGTTGTACCAATTCAGAAACCTTCCCGGGCTCATGCACAACAACTTTGCTAAAGATCAAAACATAATCAAATGTCAAAAGTTTACGATTCTATAAAGAACATACAGACAAACATTCACTTTTATATATAAAGATAGTGACTACACATTTTATAACTCGGTTAAAATTTAAAAAAAGAATATAATTGGCTGCATCCATGTTTTGAAACATATGGCTCTACCTAGGCATTAGGCATTCCTATCAATATGGTGGAATAAAAGAAAATATAGATAAAATATAGAATGAAAATATAGAAATACTTTTTATAAGACAGGGGTAACCTAACAAGTAGTAGGCTAGACCGACGCCCATAGACATCCGCAAAACTCGAAGTTCTGCAGGTGCATCCGAGCATTGAGACAGGAGGATGCTCTTAATGTTTTTTTTTATTTTCACAGGGGGAAAGCGAACAATAAAAACTATTAGCTTGCTACCGACGCACATTAAAATTCTAACCATTAATTGATTTCCTATAATATCCTCAGAGAGGCACCAGTCGTTACCTAAGGTGTGGCCTCCACTTAATGCGATCAATATGAGCGAGAGGTACCTCTACGGTCCCACCGGCAATCAGCAATGTCAACCTCTATTTTTTCAGGAAAAAGTAGAGCCACCCTGCATGCTCGTATGCAGCTGAATTGGGCCGGCACGACCGGCGAGGTACCTTTCGCTTACACGAAACCGGCGTAAAGTGACAACTGTATTGTCGCGCTTCGTGCGGTGTTTAAGTAGCCGGTGGCCCATGGAGGCACGGGGGCACCGCATCTGTTTAGCCTCTACGCGGATATCATAGGAGTCGGTAGTCATGAAAATGGCTCTGATTGCTCGTTTGCCTTTTATACTATAAAAAAATGATGATATTTCATCATCACATCAAAACAGAAACAAAATCTTGTTGCATCTGCAATTAACATATTTTGTTTGTTACTGTTTTTTCCTCGAGTATTATCACAACTGGTTCACAACCGGTGTCGGCAGGGTTTTCCTCAACATCAAGTTCAAGTTGGTCCGAGCCTCGGTGCGAGGGACACGTGTACTCACCATGTGGCTTTTGAATTATTTAATTTTCACGTTGTTTTTATTTACTGGTAAGTTCGCTTCCAATGTACCTCTTGATATTTTTATGTGTGATATGTTGGTACGACCGTGTACTCAACAGACGGCTCGACAGATGTCAGTAAATGGCGAGCTTGAGACCGATTTGCTGCCAATATTATATAAATTTGTTAATTGTTTGTGCAAATAAATACATTCCTTCTTTCTTTCTATATGTTCACATTCATGCCACCCAGTGAAGTTATATTCGTCTTAATAATAATTACTGCGTAAACCTGCATATTTTATTTAGAAGAATTTTATAGTTGCAAGAGAAATCATTAATATAATTCATATATCACATATTGTAAAAATATTCCTTTGTCGTAATTTGAATATTATTTTATGTAGATACCTAAAAGAGTTACCTAGTATAAGGATTAAAAAACCCCACTGAAGTAGTTCGCTCGTCATACTAGTTCGAGTGCATGTTCGAATCAGCCAATTTTTTTATGCTTAATGTAGACATAGAAAAATTTAAGATTATTTTTAAATTTTTTCGTACATAGTATTTAAATAATATTTAAGGTAAAGCTAACTTAGCTAATAATATAATTTTCGTGACAAATTGAACAGGAAGTTTGCTCGTAAAAACATAACAAACATGCCTCGCGGTTTGTTCCTGATGAATATTCTAATAATGAAAAATCACTATTTTCGAAGTTGCTAGCTTCTGCCCGCAGACATCCTAACTATGCGCTGTATGTATTATTCTTTTAATCTGTATGTTCCTTCTTTGACGGTGTGATCTTCATTTTACATAGCTCTGGAACCTTTATTGGTGCTTTTTTTTCAGATTGTAAGAAATTCAGATATGATTACACGTACAATTCCGAAGTTGACGGATGGATGAAGCTGCACAAAATACCAGCGATATGGAGAGACGCGCAGCTCCGCTGCAAGTTAGAAGGTACAGCTCATAGGGATTAACAGCTGCGTTGCCTTCTTTTACCCCATCAGTTAAGGCATGGGGTGCACGAGGGGACTCGGTACCGAGTTAGTACCTAGTACATTTAATTCAATGGCCGGTGTGTGTATGTGTAATTCTGGTTCCCCATTCAAGGTATAAACAAGGTGTTGAAGAATCAAAAATAGAAATAACAATTCGTGTGAATCAATCCTTTGCAAGTTGTATTATTAAAACGAATGTTAATTAATTTTTTTGTTGAGGAAAACCATTTAGTATAAACATATTCGAATTTTTATTCGATTATTTAAATAACTATAAGTAGGTAGGTATGTTATAATTATTAATCGACTCGTACCGATTCGTTCGTTTTTCGTTGGGCGTAAAATAAAAATTATTCAATCGAAGAATATTTTGTGTGTGAAATATTAATCATAGGTAATGTAGAGGAATTTCCACTAAGGACGGGTCGATTTAAAAATTGAATAAAACAAGTTGTATATGAGATATTAAAAAGGTTTTATCTTTATTTGAGAGCCCTATCAATGACATTATGTGGAGCTTCACAAGAAAAAATGTAAAGGTATCTTAATTCACGTCCACTCGGCCAGCGCCGGATCTAGGGGGGGGCTAAGGGGGGCTATAGCCCCGGGCCCCGCGAGTCAAGGGGGCCCCATGTGTCAAGAAAACTTATTTTCAGATATTAAAAGTAATAAAAAATATACCTAAGTATATTAAATCTGATTTCAAATTCAACAAGGACAAATAATTGCAATAACTATTTATTATTATTCAATATTAAATGTAAGAGAACTTGTGAGACAAAAAGGTATTACATCTCACCCATTAAATGCATAAAAAATAATATATCACACCATTGCTATTCAACAATTTTAAATTAAATTTATTTCATAGGTAAAGTTTGAAGTCTATTTTTTAAATTATTATATTAGTAATTATATTAGTAATTATACTTGTTTAATGGTTAATTAGTGGTTTGTTTAATGTGCATTCGGCAGCGGCATAGAAGGAATGCCATTTGTAGACTTCAGGCTAAGGAATTTTGATCTCATGAAAGATACAAATAACAGGCGATTCTAGAATGTAACGACATTCTGTATACCACGGCAATTATTTATTATCGTAACGACAAGAAGCTTTTTTACCTTGCCAATTTCACCCAAATGGATCTTCCATTTGAGTAAAATTAGCAAAATAAAAAAGCTTCCTAGCTCCCTAAAACCGAACAAAAGCCAATTCTACCACATCGTCTGTATTCCCACACACCTACTACCTTCAAATCTTTAAATCGAGGGAGAATATGTACCTTCTAGGTATGCGTGCTCCATCGTCGGCCTAGTCTACACTTTCCACCAGGTGAGACAGTGGCCAAACGCAAGCCTATCCAGTACAAAAAAACTGGAATATGCAAAGGATCTTATCATTCGTTAATCTCTGGCACCCTTAGGTACCTCTATCTTACAAGCTGCTGCTTTACGTCAACGCTTAACCTTACATAGCACAACAGACGTTCTCTAAGTTATTGTGGTTGCTTTGAGCTTCTCTTTCTTCTCGGACCTTTTTTTTTGTTGATGCAGGGAATACATTTATGTACGATACCTAGGAGCCCGGGTGGCCCATAAGCCAATGTCGGGCTCGTCATTTGGAAGTGCAATATCGACTAAACCCCTGCGGGTTCAGGCGGCTATTAACCCGAATCTACAAGCAATAGGATCCCTCCAGCAACTGGCTGGCCTCGGTGAAAAGGCCAGATTTATCCTCCTTGGAGCCTGCCCGGCTGCCATTGAATAGTCTCTACTACGACGTCGGAACCATGCAATGAGGTCTAGTTGCCAACCTGACCCCTGGCCTCTGTAACCAATGTCCGAATCGGACCCGCTACTCACTCCAATCCACGCCGCCCTCTGCTGATTCAGAGGGACGGGGAAGTACCCCGAGTCAAGCTGCTCTTAGTCTGGCCTCTCCCACCAAGTCTGTCCGGTATAACTAGCCCTACCCTGCATACCCTTAGGGATCACAAGCCACGCAAGCCCACCAACCACGACAAGGTGGCAGCACATTCTGGGGAGTTCCTTTCGGATGTGAATTAATGCTGTGGAAACGAAGAGAAGACCAATACCGCTTCATCTGATTGCTATGATTTTTCGTCTGGCAGCTTGGGGTCGAAAGGGGTACCGATCTCTCTCTCGGTTGAAAAATATGCACCCCGATATGAGAGAGACTATAATAAGTAATTTAATTATTATTATAATGGTCAAACGGACCGACAGCTCTCTCTCGCTCGCGCGCGGTAACTAAAATGGCCTTGGCGTTGACGTGACCCTTTTCTCCTGGAGAAAATCATTATCGAGATGGTTATTATAAGTTTTGCATTATCGCCATTCTCCAAAATTTCCAAAATTTGGACTACTTCTTAGCAGGGAAAAGTTCTATGCTGCTCCAAATACAGTGGTATCAAAAGCCGTTGAAGAGTTTGTAACTTTCTGAATTTCAAATCATCATCATCACAAAATTACCTACTACTGCTCAGGCAGGGAAGCATTGCTGACATAGGTGCATATTTTTATTAACATTTTACATTACGTTGATAAACAAAGACAACGTGTTGAATAAGTAGGTATATATTTACTTGCGGCTGTTTGTTTAAAGCTACTGAAATCTAAAATTATGTTTCAAGATCACTTAATTTCAATCACATAATTGCAAATTACCGGAATGTAATGCTGAAATTCTTCACAAATACGTAAAAACTTATAAAAATACATACAGTATAGTTGTGGGCAT
>LUGF01025171.1:71075-84681 GCA_001625245.1 Calycopis cecrops
TAAAGGCGTCTTCACCGGCACTCACGCCAGATTTTCCAAAGGAGACTTTTTCTCCATTGAAGGTACAGTAAGGGTTGACGTTGCTGCGTTGTTACTTTTTTAAATTAAGGGGGCAAACGAGCAATCGGACCTATTTTCATAACTACCGACGAAGCCCATAGACATCCGAATAGAGGCTACCTTCTTCCTACTCCTCCCTTCATGCCCACCAAACCTTTGGCCACTTCGTTGTCGCATCTCTTTTTATGCAAAAGATACATAAAAGATACTTCCCGGTAACCGAGAAATCAAAATAATACAATGCGGATAAAATGCGTCCTGCCGTTACCAATTCGGGAGCATGCAAGCATGCACTGTGGAACTACCTCTTACTAATTCATTGATATCATTGTTCTACAGGAATGCCGTTGTCCAAGATGCCAATAGAGTGGCTGCCTGATGAGCCGAACAACGTCAAAAACGAGGAGGACTGCATCATGCTGATGGGCAACGGCAGCGTCGCTGACGTCAGGTGCACCAGCCTGTACCCGTACGTCTGCTACAAGAGGCGGACCGCCGACGTCGTCATCAACGGCTGCGGAACTACGGATAGAGGTAATTAAAGCTAGCCATTTTCATGATTACCGACGCCCATAGACATCCGCATAGCGATAAACAAAGCTTTGCCCTCCTTCCCCCTCCCACCTCCATGGGCGACGGGCTACTTACACACCGCACGAAACGCGACAGCACAGCTGTAACTTTACCTCGATCTGGCGTAAGCGAGAGGTACCTCCCCGCTCGTGCCGACCCAATTCGACGACATGCATGCATGCAGCGGGGCACTAATACTAAAATGTATGTACTAAAGTCCCGGTTAATTATTAATTCCTCAAAGGTCGGCAACGTATTTGTTGGACCTCTGGTCTTACGGATGTCTGTGGGCGTTGGTAATCATTATACATCAGATGACCCAACTGCTCGTTTGCCTCCTATGCTATAAAAAAATAAGCTGGCAAAAGAAATTAAAAAATTTGGTTGTAACGGATCCTGTGAATTATAATAATTGGTGCTCATCTTCAGCTGTTACGAATCCACTCCACACAACACGCTAAACGAAACGTGAATGATTCGCTAGAAATGCTGGTCAAAGAGCAGCTTGTAAACTTCTACATTTACTCTAATATAATAAATTCATGTCAAATTGTATGTATAGCCTCTATGCGGATGTTTGTGGGCGTCGGTAGTCATGAAAATGGCTCTGGCTGCTCGTTTGCCCTCCTATATCATAAAAAAAAAAAAAATTAAAACGGAAATTCGAGATGCCAAAATGAGTTTTCAATTTCCATGTACAGGTAGTCTAGAAAAAACTGAATGTTTTCTCCGGCGCGGCGCTTTGAAAGCCAAAAATAAAATGACTGTTGAACCATGATTACAGAATACAACCTGGAGCCTCGAACCGGCAGCTGCTACAAGTTCCATCGCGTGGCCCGGACGTGGTCTCGAGCGTTCATGACGTGCGCCGCGGAGGGCGCCCACCTCGCCATTGCCAACAGCCAGCAAGAAGCGCTGGTCTTCAAGGAAATATTCAGCAAGAACCCACAAACATCCATACTCCAAGTGAACAATAACCTGATGAGGGACATCATGCATTTGGGCTTCCATGATTGGGACGAAAGAGGCGATTGGACTACCATCCACGGTAACATTATTTTTAAATGATTAGTTATTTTTAAGAGAGAGAGAGAGAGGGACTTTCGCTCTTTTGGCCTGTGGTTGGCGTGTTCAACCACAGACCTGAGGGCCCGGGTTCGAATCCCAGGTCGGACCAAAACTTGTTATTCGGATTTTTCAATCCGGAGTCAGGAAGTGTCAAACTGACCTCTCATCGATATATGAGAATAAGGGAATAGAGAGTGCACTTGTGCTCTATAATATATCCTGCGCAGAGGGCCTGTCTCTATAGAGACGACCGTCGTAACCGAAATCGGCTAGGATGACATTATTATTTTTAATTATTATATTTAAGAGTTAAAAAAAAAATTCTTAAAAGAAGTTCTGTTGACAAGAGTCCATAAATGAGCATAGCGCGAGAGGAAATTGCTTTTATTTATATAATTATAGCGCTTTGGAGCAGCCAGAGGAGACGCAGGAAATTTGTTTTTTGGCGCGATGTCGTGTAACGAAATGTATTTCATTATTAACATTTATTGGCATCGCATTTTGTAACTGTTAGACTTCACTCGGGACTAGAGCTTTTATTTTTAAGGTTTGTCTAACGCTACTGAAATTCATTGTCGATAGGGCATTATAAATATGTTCAATATATCTCCATCAACTCACAAACACATAAGATGTCTCAGTAGCGTGAGACTGGTTTGATTGCACCGAATGTGCCAATCTAATTCGTTTGCAATGAAACATCAGTCTTAATAATTATATTAATATCGGTGGACTTATTACACTACGTTAGTCTAGTCCCGTGATGAATACCGTAAGGATTTGATTTACGGGTACTAGACAACATATATTTAATATTATTTATACATTTAAGAATTTTTATTATAGAAATATAATATAATACTTACTCCGCTTATCCGAGCTTAGTACGGCGCCGGCCGAATGTTAAAAAAAGTCCTTCAAAATGCTCATACACATTCAATTTCCAGGCATATCAACGATAGAAGCAGGATATAACATTTGGGCAAACGGACAGCCCGACAATGCCACCACTGGAGAATTCTGCGGGGGCATGTTCAGAGGGGGGGAGCTAGACGACGTCTGGTGCGGCGAAATAGGGCCTTTCATATGTGAGATGAAGCCGGACAGCCTCCAGGAGGAAGTGGTGGGAGTGCTAGACTTTTTTAGATCACGAGATGACGAATAGCACATGATTTTTTAATTCGACGCGAAATTTAACCAGTGTTCAAGAAACTAGAAGACTAATGAAGTCTCTTTATTCTTGTACCCCCTTATTAATAAACATAGAATAACTTTATACACGGAAAACCTAGTAAGAAACTGATATCAGCTGTCAAATCCCATAATAAAAAACACATAAAAAGTATGAAATTTGACAGATGCCAGTATATTACTAAATTATTACTTGGATAAAGTTATTCTATGTTTATTAATAAGGGGGATTATGTATAACTTATTCTAAATTTACATCTATGTAGTTTTATATTATGTATTAACAGTATTTAATGTAAATTAATATTAAATCATAATAGTTTTTTGTATTTAAATTTCCAATCAAAATCAAAATATTTTTATTCAAAATAGAATTTGAAAAATTGCTTTTTGAACGTCAAAAATTTCCATCTACCACCGGTACCCCATACATAATAATTATCGTAAGGATACATCTTTCAATTCTTTAAAATCTAAATTCATATTTAGATGTGCCGTCACGTGGGTGTAAATGAATTTATTAAGATGACATAGTAGTTAGTATTTCAGCTTGTGACTTATTAATTAAAATGGGGAGATTCTAAATTATATAAAAATCTTAATATTATCTCGATATTAAAAATCTATTAATTAATTAATAAGATATCAAATATTCAACACATTTATGTTGATACGCCTAATGTTAATTCATTTCATATTTTAATTTTACTATTTTAATTCATTTCATATTTTAATTTAACTAATATGATTTAGGAGACTTGTGATCGTTTGAATGACTTCAAGTCAAAGAGCGAGATTTATATGAATGCCTAAGAGATATCTTGAGAGTTATTAGAATAACAAATCTTCCCCGAGACATAAACTAAACACTAAGGGTCAATTCACACCAAAAGCGCGGCGAAGGGCAGCGAAGCGAAGCGACCCGCCCGGTAGGGAAGGCGCGCGGGTCCCGCGACTGCTCGGGAAGTCGCTGGAATGCTCGAGGATTCGCTGGAATGCTCGATAAGTCGCTGGAATGCTCGAGAAGTCACGGGACTCCGCGCGCCTTCTCGAGTCCGCCCGCGATGAATTCACGGGTCGATCTCCTATGCGCAGTTCAATTCTAACAAAACTCGAGGAAACTTGTGTTTAAGCAGTTAAAATGGGTATTTTGGATTTAATTATTATTGCACATATAATTGAAGAGGTAGAGGCCGAAGAGATAAGGAGGAAAAGATTTAAAAGTAAAAGAAACTTTTGGGTACACGATCTGTGGAAGAAGAAGTGTGTTTATCGCTGTAATGCCTTGATTTGGTATTGTATAAGCAGTCGTACATTTGTACCAAATAAATAAGCTTTTCTTTATCCATTTCAAACACTTCTGTGTTAATTACACTGCAAGGAATGCATGCAATGCTCGCGCGAAACACACGCGTGCGGGGAGTGGGCGCGACGGGCGGGATATTTCCAGCGGCCGCTCGCGACTGCTCGAGCATTCCCGGAACTTCCCGCGAAGTCGCACGGCTCCGATTATGGAATTCCAGCGACTTCTCGCGCAGTCGCGTGGATCCGCGAGTCTCGTTCGAGTTTCTCATGCGATAATAAGTATTATAGTAATTTTTATAAAGTTGAAATTCATATGACACATAAACTGCACTCCGCTTTACTGCCCTTCGCCGCGCTTTTGGTGTGATTTGACCCTAACGGTACTCCGCGGCGGAGGCGGCAGAAGTGTTTATAAACATTACCGGAGATTTCCCTGTGGGGTTTACGAGGTAAAGATAATGTAAAACTGAGTACATTGCTTTTCCTGTTATTTTCCTTACATGTAAACTCCTACTTTTATTGAGTAATTCTGACACAAGATTTTATAATTTCTAACGAAATGGATCCACCATTAATTCCGCCTGCTATTTCTGAGCCAGAATTGACAGCGGAAACCATTATGATAATTTGATATGGACTCTGGTAACCCAGAGCGAAGACTGTGTGGAGACCCACAACAAATTTAATCATAAGGAAATTGTGGAGGACGTACTATTAGATTCAATCTGAACAGAATTCAATTTTATATTGTAAGGGGGCGAACGTGCAATCGGCGCCATTTCATGACTGCCGAGGAGGAAAGACATCCGCATAGAGGTTAATCTAACCCTCCGCAACCTTTTTCTGTGGCAAAACTACAAATATTATCGGACTTTCTTGTTAACCCTTGCGCGAAATTATAAGAGCAACCTCGTCGGCAAATGAATTATAACTTATTTACGCCGAGTTGTAACGAGTTTTGGTGTATATTTTTGGATGCAACAGACTTCACCAGACCATTAAGCAGCTGGTAGAAATGATTACGAGTATTATGAATTCGCATTTTGTTAGCCACGTTTGATTGCAATTATTATTTTAATAGTGTAGGTATGGGGGAAAACGAGTAGTCGGAACCATTTTCACGACCTCGGACGGAGAGACATTCGCGTAGAGGTTATACAGATGCAAGGGCCACAGGATACTTACACACCACGCGAAACGCGCACAGTTGTCACTTTCAGTATTAGTGTATAGTCTATGGTTGTCACTTTAAGCGGGTATCAGGTAAGCGAGAGGTACCTCACCGGTTGTACCGATGTAGCGTGGCACTACTTACTGTTTATTTTTACTGATAAAAGTTAACATGCATATAATTAACAGCCACATTGTTCTGCTCATTACCGGTTGGCTGTCACGGTTTTACACTCAGAGTTGTTAAAATTCCGGATTATTTATATTTGTTGTTATTGTAACTCAAGGATAATAATATAATTGATCTGATAGTTATTATTTTCAAAAAGTCATGACTTAAATGCGTACTAATATGTCGCGAGTCCGAATCATTCTCTTTATACCAACCGCCGTGCCGCAACCGTCTAAATTTTGACGGTTGCGGCACACATTTATCAGGCGAATTAATTATAAGTTGATAATGATTTTTCCAATGATCTACATATAATTTACTAGTTTTCAGATTTATTCCTATATATGTGCTATAAGTTCTTACTTCTTGCCAAATTTTACAACTCCAGGCCAACGGGAAGTACCCGATAATTTTAGGTTTTCGAAAGTACGTTTTCATACAAAATTTGTTCATAATTGGCTATAACTTTTTATTTCGTTAACTTAGAAGTGTGATTTTTCAAGGCATCAAGACGTAACTGACCTTCGTATTTGACAAAAATATCAGCTTAATCCCTTCACGCGTTTTAGAGAAATTTTGGATTGTTCTTCCCATTCATACGGAACCCGCGGTGTGCTAGTCGGACTCGCACTTGGCCGGTTTTTTATAGTTAGACGGAGCATATTATATCGCAGAATAATAGCAAACAGCCCTTGTCATGGCACGCTGAGTGACTTTAAGCCTGTTTGAGAGGTACATTTAGCGGCAAAATCTGTATGCCATATGTCATCACTGGAAATCACATCCGTGAGCTTGTAATACTAACAAAGCATTGTATTCGGACTTCCCTAGTTTACGTACAAGAACAATTTGATAATAAAAAGCTTTTTCTGCAAATTATTTGTACTTTATTTTATATTCACTAGTTTGCGCTCGTCAGCGCCACAAAAGAAACATACTTAAGTTCAGTGTAGAGCCGGTAAGTAGTAAGCTGGTCGCAGCTGCACTGAGTGACATGCTAAAACATGCTGCCTCCTTGACGAGAGGCACAGGGTAGCCACGCGCAGAGACCGCGGTTATTCATCGGCACTAGCTGCAATGTAGATATGGGGACATACGATGAAATATATTATATTGGCTATCCTTATACTTACTAAGCTCACAGAAAAAAAATAATAATACAAAAATAAAGAAGCGAGCGTCCAATCCGTTTCTGGGGGGAGTTAGGAAGTAAGAGACTTTCAAGGACATTAGACATCTGCAGATTTACCGACCACAATAAAAGTAATGACTAACTTACAGCAGCCAGCTGTAAGTTAGTCATTACTTTTATTGTATGGACAATGTACAAAAGAGAAATTAGAGCTACTTGGTGACTAATGACTCCTATTAATGCACGAATATTATATACACGTACAATATAAGCCCCGCACGTTGATATTGCGATGGAACCTTGTCACAAAAACAGCTGTGTGACGTTATCCGTCGCTAAAACGTACATACTTTGCGAACGGACTGAACGAAACTGACTGGTACCGACGTCATTTTTACGTCACCAAGATGGCCGCCAATCGCAATATCAACGTGCGGGGCTTTTACATGATGACAGTTCTTATTTTAAGACGGTATCATCTGAGGTAGTCTTCTAACGTCAATTCTCGACAAATATGCACACATTAATGGCAATACCTCTCGCTAAATCTAAATAAGCTGGGGTTATATTATAATACAATATTTTAATGAAACTAATATTTTAAAATTGACGATCATTGTTGTTGGCGTTTTTGTTTATTACTCTGTGCCTCGTGCAGAACTAACGAACTTCTATGAAAGTGAGCACTTAGGTGACGTGGCCGCCTGAAAGCAAATTACGAGACAGTAGCTGGCTTATGAAAAATTCATCTTCGTAAGTTTGAAGCTCATCATCATCTAGGAGTCTCATTTTTTGCGACAATCAAGTCGGGGAATTCTAGTAACTACTATGGCTAGTATTGAGATAGTATTTTATAGTATATCTTGTAGTATCTTGGCTTATAATTTTGTCTCTTGGAGGAAGAGGCTTAAAATACAATTGTTTTCGAGTTTTCGACAGCTCGTGCCCTCTAAAAATATAAACCGAATATGACACCTGTGTGGAACACTCTTGAAAACAATGGTTTATACAACAATCGAAATTTCGAATTTGTCAAGTAATATTGTTGTTTGTTATTCTTTCAAGCAATACTAATAAACGAATAGGCATAAAATCTATTCATTTTAAAAATAAAAATTATTTCTATTTTATTTCAGACTATATTCGTGCATATTATGCATATTAAGCATAGAAATAATAATGCAAAATAGAAATATTTTTTTGTACTAAAAATGAATAAATTTTAATGCGTGTTTTTAACATAACCAGAGCACCAAAATGCAGTTTATTATAGTTCCTATTAGTTTTATACCGAAATGGTCCCATAAGGTGGTGCTTAAGGAGACCAAACAAATACGGGCCCCTATAAAGTATATTTAAAGGTCAATTTAGTACCAAAATAGTACCAATTTACTCATCTTATATGTTTTACGTTCTTTACGTTTATAAACGTATATAACGCCACCTGGACAGTCGTGCAGCCGTGTATATTGTCCCCACAACACGGCGAGCGCAGTTAAATATTATTTTTATGTCTGGGCCCCTCACACCCTTATTACGGGGAAATCGGTTTTTGTGCAATAAAATTAATTCTTTACGTAAGGTCCGGTGTATGATTTTACGTAAAATATTAAATTCTATTATGGGTTTGTAATTATCTATGCTATTACCCCGATTGCTTTGATTTTTGTTGTGTAGCCTGGAAATGATTCACTAAATCTGTGGTTTCATTTAACGCCTCTCGGTTTTATTAATCTTTAATTAAATAAGGCAGTTGCTAATTACAATTAGGGCTTTGCAAGTCGCCCCGTAAGACAAGTCATGTATGCTTCGATATAATATACAAGTTATTCGCGCAGGTTTACCTACGAAAGCCTGTGATGCTGTCCCGAGAAATAAATATTTATTTTCTCACCGAACTCTATTAAATAGCAAACCCAAACATTAGGTTCTAAAAACCTTTGTGAACCAATGAATCTAAAGCCAATTTTGTAATTGTCGACAGTTAATCTATTAGAAAATCCTCAGATGTACCCAAAAGCGGCAAGGGTATGCTTACTATCTTCAAGTGAGACAAATAGATTGATTATGGGCTCACAAACTAAAGTCCGTACACGTTCTAAACGTCTTAAGTATTGTAACTCCCGGTAACGTTTATTTGAAATAAACCATGAATATCTTTTTAGGCCGGTGGCCCATGGAGGTGGGAGGCGAAAGGAGGGCAGCGCATCTGGATAGCCTCTGTGGGGACGTCTCGGGCGTCGGTAAGTCATGAAAATGGCCCCGACTGCTCTTTAAAACAAAAAAAAACTCGTTCCTTTTTTCATTTTAGCGTATTGTTATGATCTGTATATGTATATATAGGTATGTTTTGTGACTATTTAAGTGTGTTGTGTTGAATGCAAACAAATCTTTGTTTGCTTTTTCTTATTGAAGAGTATGACGAATACCGAGAAGTATAACATTATATTTTACAAATAAAATGTACCCCTCATATCTTTCCAAGACAAACTGTGACAGATGAATGTGGCTTATCACCAGGGTACGATATATTATCATACTTTGTGATGCTGATGTTTATTGTAGCTTCATGAGGTAATGTGTATGTCGGTCCCTGGCAAAAAATATATTACATAAAACTGAAATGATTTACAAGCCTTAATTCTGACAAAGCTCTGTAGGTATATGTTTTATATTTTGAGTAAGGTTATATGAAATATGAAGTTCTACGTCTCATTTATTTGACATGTTAGTATAAAAAGCTTTTTTAGACGGGCTTTGGCCCACCACTCGTTCCCACCGCTGCTACTCCTGTGTCGCCAGGATCGACAGCGGCAACCACTCTTGACACTTTGATATGATCGCAGAGAGATCGCACTTGGCCGGTTTTTTTAATGTAGATAATTTTTAATGTAGACTCTTGTCATCAAAACGAATGTAAAGTTAAATTCCGAAATGCTACATTTCAAAAACTAAGCATACATATTCTCATGATAATGTTAATAAAACTTTACCACAAAATAATGTGACCCTACTTTTGACCCACGCGCCCTCTTCTCACCTCACTTTACAAAGTTGGATCTCGTTAGAGCCATGCCACACGATGCGGTGCGGCGGCGGTGCGGCGCCTGACCGGTGCCGCTCCGGTTTCCTACTTATAAAAATGTATGGTATGGCACACGGCGCCGTCCGGTGCGCTCCGGCGCTGCACCGCACGCGCGTCGGAATCGAGACGAGGCGGGGAGGGGTGTTTGTATTGCGGCGTCGTACGTCGTCGTCGGTTGCGTCGGTGGCGAAGTAATAATAGCAGCAACACACGTCTTTCCTGATCCATTTTTTAATACAGACTGTCGTCAGAATGCCGTGCTGAAGCTCCGTCGCTGCTACGGTACCGCAAAACGTTGCGGCGCAGCACTCACCGTGTGGTCGGTAGTCCGGCGAGATGACCTGCGGTGCGGCGCCGCACCGCATCGTGTGGCATGGTACTTACAAAAGGGACCGGTACCTTATCGGAGCCTCGTGTACGCCAGTGCTTGGCGAAATATAAACGTTCACAAGTGAATTTCTAACGAACTTCTGGTAACTTCTTCTAATAAGTTTAGGTCGCAGAATATTTTATCAACAGTATTACAGTCATACGGACTGCGAGTTAACGACGCCGTGCCTGAGTGTGACTGTGCTCAGTATCGGGAATAAAGTAAGGACAGTAATGCTCACCGCACATGTATCAACTCGGAAAGGAAACGTAAACGTATCGCCTTCTCTTTTCAAGGCGAGGCGACTACGTTACGTTTTCCATTAGTGTGTCCCAGTATGAAGTTTAATACAAATAATACTGTATTATAAAATGTATTACGCTATGCTTACTTATAACGTCCTGTACAATTCAAAATTTTATATGAATCCTGGAAACAGCGGTTATATCAATTTAGTCACTTTCATCACTCCACGGGGAAAAATAAACAAAAAAGGTACCATCGGCTGCGATATTTACATACGGGTTTGGTTGTTAAATATCAGCCGCGTTTCGCATTATTAAATGTTTTATAACCTTTTTTTATGAGGCTAAGCAGTTGCTCTGCCCTCCTTTCTACTCCCACCTCCAGGGGCCACTGGCTACTTATGCACCTCACAAAACGAGACGGTACAGCTTACGCCGGTCTCGTGTAAGCAAGAGGTACCTCCCCGGCCTTGCCAGCCCAATTCGGCTGCATGCAAGTATGCAGTGTCGCCTGACCTCTACAACTAAACATAAAGCGTGGGTTTTTTGCCAATGCTTTGCTGCTAATAATGTTTGCTTATTTTTTTATATGTATTATTTTATGATAAATTAAAATAAACTTTATGAGATAAATACGAGAATAAATTGCAGAAACGCTGTTCTGAGAATTGTACCAGTTATTTTTTCCGAAAAAACATTAAAATTCACCATACAAATCTTCGCGGTGAGACTCCAGATATTAATAATACAGGTACGTGTTCATCGAGATTATATTAAATGGCAACATAAAATCCTAAGTAGCTCATAAACACAAAGGTACTAAGTATTTATCGGTACTTTTTGTGTTTATCTCGGAATTTAGAAACCATCAATCTCAATTGAACTTAACATCCCAGGTAAAAGAAATGTAATAGGCTATTTACTGCCCCGATACGACCGTTATGAGCCCGAAAAAGGAAAACAACACTTGTAAAGACAAATACTAACAGCGAGGCTGATTATTTATTAAAGATTAATTATTTAACACCAAATACTAGCCACCAATATAATACATAGAAGCTGTATGCAAACTGACCTCTGCTTCTCGCTTAATAATTGGTTGTAATAGCTAGGCACTTAGCATTAGCTGCGAGGCATTACAGTGCGGTCGGTGTCACTTCACGGCGAGATCATGTGAGTAAGAGATATTTCCTCGGTCGTGCCGACCTTCCAATACAATGCGAATGTGCGCATGTATATTCCCTGTAACAACCTGAATGTCTGTATGGATTTTAACTTGTGACGACTGAAGTTAAATTCGCTTTGATACTGCCTATAAGTTCTATATTGACTCATAGTTAACTTAGTTTAAATATTGTTAGGTTAATATTACTTCCTATAATTGATATAATTATTATTTCAGGCAATCCGCCATGTCAAGAGAAGAAACAGGCGCAGCACCGAATGCTTAACATGCTCTCCGCAGCACAAGGGCGTAACACCGCATCCTGACTCCGGACTGTTATTAGAAATTGGTAAAACTCCATAGGTATCACAATCACTCCTTCCTCTCCTGCCATTCCTGTTGATCCTGGCAATACAGGAGTAGCAGTGTTGGGTATAAATCGTGGGCCAAGCCCTTAAAAATAAATGTATCACTTTTTGGCCCGACCCAGGATTAAACCCGGGACCCAACGAATGTGGTTGTACCTCAAGACAACGAGGCAATATTTAATTATAACTTCAAACAACCTATAAATTGCGGCACAGTCCAACGAGAACGTACTTTGCGAAACCATTTAACATCTATTCTCTTAATGAAATTACATTCATTCCCGTCACCGAAATGCGAAAACAATTCTGAGTGAAATATAATTTAATATCGGTTGAAAACTTTGTGCCCCGAGTGAAACATTTCACCAGTGCAGAAATAGTCGTGTCTAGAATTCTTGGTCTTATTTTGCTTCTGCATTGCTAATTGTATAATATGAAACCAAATTAAAACACATTAGAACATACCGGAACGTAGCTACCGCCGTATGTGCCATATCAATTATACGAGGCCCCCGGAAAATGGGAGCCTCCGATGTGCGTAAGCAAAAATTAATAAAAATTTCCGAAAGGGCCCCAAACTAATCTTTATACGGGGCCCCGCTAGAGCACGCTACGCCACTGCTAGGGGAGTAGCTACCGTCATATCTACTGTATCAATTATACAACGCCCTCAAGCCACGGTGGATTCCAAAGTGCGTAAGCGAAAATTAATAAAAACTTCACAAAGGGCGCTCAAACCAATTTTATACGGGGCCCCGCCACACATGAATGCACGAATAACGGCTCGTTAGTATATTGTTCAATAAAAATACATTCTGAGAGTCAGCCATCACACAAAAGAAAACTATTTGCTGTTCAACAGCGTTGGCGTGTTGTTGAACAATACACCGACGAGATCTCGAAATGTAATATTCTTACACTAAACTCATCTGTAGGATGCTGAGCTATTTAGTTTGAAATACCAATACATAGAAATATATAATATTATAATATAAATATTATGCATTAGAAAAACTTTAGACAATTAGAGAAATGTCCTTAATATTCGTTGAACAGTAACCACCGCACACCGACCGAACCAGTCATTTAATTCAAACCCACACAAAAAGGAATACCACACCACAGTTACACACGGGCCTTATGTTGCTAAAGTATAAGGAAGCAAATGACTGGTCGGCGCGTCGTTTAGTAGTAGTCTCTCTAGTTAGTAGTATCTTAATAAATTAGTGACGGGCCGGGTCCCAGAGTGTTGGTGGATTTTGAGCACAGTGTACTTGTTAATGTAGTGCTAGCCGAATTTTGGCTACGGCAGCCGTCTCTATAGAGACGAGCCATCTGCGCAGGACATATTATAGTGCACAAGTATGAGCGCAGACACAAGTAGGTACACTCGCTATTCCCTTATTCTCATACTCCGATGGGACGGCAGTCCGAACGGCGGAAAAAAATCAGGCGCAGGACCTACAGCTTAACGTGCTCTCCGGAGCATGGGGTGCACCCACACCACCAACTTCCTGACTCTGGACTGTTATTAGAAATTGAAAAACCCCAATAACAATTTTTGGTCCGACCGGGGATTCGAACCATGGACCTCACGTCCGTAATTGAACATGCTTACCACTAGACTACTAGGCAGTCTAACTTATGTATATGACGGCGCCTGACCTAATTAATAATTGAAAAACAACACCTGCATAACGCA
>LUGF01025181.1:14947-30430 GCA_001625245.1 Calycopis cecrops
CCTATAAATGCCAGTGTGCACAATATTAACAAAATAGTTTTGGCATGTTGTGTATTGCACAATTTTTTAAGGAAAAAAGTAAGACAAGTTTACAGTCCACATCAGCACTTTGATAGTAAAAATCACGAAAATGGAACTATTGAATTGGGGCTGAGACCACAAAATGGAGAATTACAGTCACTACAACAAACACATCGTCGTAACCCCACTCAAAATGCAAAAATTATCAGAGAAAAGTATGAAACCTACTTTAATACTAGTGGTGCAGTGTCATGGCAACAAAGAATGATATAATAATAGTATTTTTACCTGGGTATCATTTTCACTATGTTCAGCATCAAATGTATTTTCATTATCATTAGCTGTCTCCTGTTCGCTGCTGTCTATATTGTCAGTTGATTGTTCACCTGTAATTAAATAAAAACCCTCTAAATTAACTTTTGGTTTTAATGTTCAACATCACAATGTCATTATTGTAACGAAACAAAGTGCTTTAATAGGTACTCTATTTTAGGTACCTACCTAATTTAGGCACAGGCATAACAAAGAATACGCACGTATAATATAATAGTGTATAGAGAAATTCTTTAATAAATAATTAAACTTACCTTGGCCTTGATCTTTGAGAAATTCAAGCTGACTGTAATACCATAATTTTGGCACGTATACCTGGTCAGTTCCTGAACCTGTCTTCTTGCTATCTTGCACTTTTTTATGTTCTTTTCGGAACCCAGCCCTTAATGAATTAATTTTTTTCTTGACGTTCTCAATCGTAGCATCTCTTTCTACCTTCCGTATAATTTCTAATAAATTATTGTATGCTTGAAGCTTCAAATTTTTGTCTTTGTAGTCGTTGCTTCTAATTTTCCAAAGACAAGGGTTATTTCGGAAAGCTTCTATAAATTCGGTTAGTAGTTCATGCGAATAAGTTCGAAAATCACACATTTTGAGAAATTTCTGAATCAAAATTAACAAAAATTGCAATTTAAACAAGCGTGCGCGTCCACGGACTGGCGAAACAAAATGGCGGCTCGCGGCTCGCAGTGTTGCCACACGTACGAGCCAAGACGAGCTACGAGTAAGATTTCAAACCGGTTGGATCGCCGACGAACTTACTCGGCGGTTTTAAAGTACGCGTACTTACGGTGACACACGAGCGAAAAAGGTCGTCGAGCCATAAGTACGCGTACTTGCTCGCCCGTCTATCACCCACTTTAGTAGTGGTGTTTGGCAGAAACCGTTCTCCTCGTCGCCGATTCACTCTCTCACGACCGTCTGGTGCTCGTAAGGCTACTCTGCACTCATCTGTGAACAACACTTTGCTTTGGTCACTTGTCCAATTCACGTGTTCACGCGCAAACATCAACCGTGCAACTCTGTGATGACTCTCGAGTTGTGGGTATTCGCTCGTGTAAATCACGCTCTGCCATCCTTCTACTAATCGTTCTTTCACTAACAACGACTCCTCGAGCCGTCTGCAGCCGCCGCCTGATCTCTACAGCAGTTAGAAATCGATTTCTCAACACTGCTAAGATGATAAATCGATCATCGCGAGCGGAGGTGCACCTTACTCGGCCACTTCCCGGTCTCCGTGTGTACAGACCAGTCTCCCAGTACCTCGCAAGGGCTCTTCTTAACCCTTTGACGCACAAAACTTATCTGTAAAAGTTTTTATGATGATTTCTAGTTTAGGTAGGGTATTATGGTATATAGAAAGCCTATATATCGTCAAAATAAGAAAAATGTTTACAGACGCTCCAAAATTAACGGGGACAAATGTGTCCCAATATGCGTCAAGTGACGGCATCAAATGTATTCTCATAAAGATTCTTATTGAGATAGTAAATAGATTTATATAGTAAACTAGCTGCGCCCCGCGGTTTCACCCGCGTATCTTTCGATCCCGTGGGAATATCGGGATGAAAAATAGATGTTGGCCGATTCTCAGACCTACTCAATATGCTCACAAAATTTCATGAGAATCGGTCAAGCCGTTTCGGAGGAGTATGGCAACGAAAACTGTGACACGAGAATTTTATATATTAGATAAGCAGATATTTTAGTAAAAAAATATTTATTATAATCATCAGATTTAATTTATTTATTGAATTAAAAAAACAGTATAATTATATATCAAACTGAAATAAATATCCAGTGTTCGAATCGGCGCGGCACCACGTCTTGAATTCTCTCTTTACAGGATTCTTTTGCATGTTTTATTTCACGATGCTGCCCTTTGTACATTACCATGTGTTCATCTACCGATTGGGTTGTGGTATTTTATAGTATAGGGGGCTAAACAAGCAGTCGGAGCCATTTTCATAACTTCCGACGTTCATAGACATACGTACAGAGGCTATACAGATGCACTGCCCTCTTTTCTTTTCCCTTGATATTTGTAAGAGCTTCAAAAATATTTATGGGTGTTACTGGTTCCAAGCTTGGCAGTATGTTTATTTTACCAAACTGGTAATGCAGAGTCGGAAAATAAGTAAGGCACATAGGTGTTCCTCCTGCACTTGAACCACGGTACTGCGATGCCCAATGATGAATCCGATGATAAAGGGCCTGGAGTTGGATCTGGTTCTAGAACAGACTCTGGCACACCAGCTAGCTCAATCATCACTTCATTTACCCCATATCCATATATTCTAAAATAAACGCTTGGTCTTCTTAGTCGAAGAATAGTGCATCTTCGTCATCACTATTATCAGCCATGAGATACTCCTCCACTTCATTTTCATTAAAATAAAATAACCTAGCTCTACTACCAGCCTAAAACAAAAAATACATTTGAATTTTATAATAGATATTGGATAAAATCATCTAAGAAAATATTCTAAAGTTATAAGTCATTATTATTGACCTTTCATGCATATTGGGACACCCGCGTCCCTTTTCATATATCTTGTTTTATATGCTATTTATATAAAATTATAAGCCATCATAATATATTTATAACAATTACTTACCATTCTAATGAAATCAGTGACACAGTGTATCACAATTATTTAAATTACACTTGAATTCACCTTCGAAATGTACATACGAAACGCGCCAAGATACCCGAAGTTTATGATGTATTATTTTGAATTATTTTTTACCTACGTTACTGCAACCTCGATAAAATAAAAGTTTGGTTCAAAAATCATGAATTATCAATCTACAAATTTATTTTTCAACTTTAACAGTAATAAAATGAGTTTTAAAGTAAGGGACGCCGGTGTCCCATGTACGTCAAAGGGTTAAGGTCCTTCGTGCCACGTTGAGAAGTGCAGCCACCTCTCGTTGGCTTCTTCCCTGCTCGGTTAACATGCTTCTGGGGCAACTGCCTGGAGAACTTGAGCAGCTGTAATAGGCATCTTGAACACTTTTCTGCAATTAAAATAAACTACAAATCAATATTACTGTCAAAAAAATTATGAATTTATACACAAAGGGAATTGATCACTTTATATGAGCCCTTGGGCCCAATGTGAACAGGAATTATATGGTTATATGGATTGTATTTCTTCTAATTTTTACACAAAGAAATCATAATGTCAGTTTTATATAGCAGGAAAGTAAACAAACTTGCCAATACTAACTTGTGAAAAGTGGTCTTAGTTAGTTATGTAGACCGATTGATATTTTGTCATATAAATCTGTTTTGAATGGATTGCCAGTAATAATATAATTGCTCTAATTCTTACTAAATATAATATACTAAATGTTCATAATAAAGACACTTCTGAATGATAAACGAGAAAACAATAAAATACAAATATTTTATGATCAAAGCGTAAATATACTTATTATAAATCTACTTTTTATTTTTATCAAATATATCTAATATATCGAGATAATAACGCTATTTAAGAAGTTCTTGTAGACATAGACATAATATATTATTCTAAATCAGATAGATACATTTAAAGACTGTAATGGGTATAAAAAAACTAGTGTTCATTATTTTTAAATATTTTATTCTGAATCATGCTTTGCCCAGCTTAAATACCATACAATGGTCATTACATGACCACAACCACCTTCTGTTTTACGACCAACGAAGCAATTGCAGCAGTTCTGTAAAATAGTTTCTATGCCTTGTACACTATTATTTAACAAAATATATCTTTCGGCTTATTTGCCTACTTCGAATTTTACCCCTCAATAGTTGTGCAATTGCTTGTCATAGATAAACCTTCTAGTAGGTTGTTGGCTGTATCTGAACTCACTTCAATAATATAGGAACCATTATTTCTCGTATGTTCCGCATAGTAAGAACGTGCCTGTTTTACATAATTGGTACGTTCCACAGCCAAATAATATCAGTTCACTGTATGATAGCACTGGGAATGATATATTAGTGACGTTTACATTTATAAATAAAATAAAATTCATTTATTTCAGTCATAATCCATATAAATTGTACATAGATGCTATTAATACGTCTTATAAATTTTGAAACATAAAACATAAAATTATCTTTAAAAATTATAACATTTAATAACAATATAGAAATCCCTTCAATACAGTACATATGATTGAGAGGTACCTCTTTGGCATCGTCGGCTCAGTGCAGCTGCAGTCTACCAACAACTTATCAGTCGAGTCGTTGTCCACTGATATGACGACGAGGCCTCCGCAAGTGCGACCACTCTGCGAGGATATTACTGCCAGTTTTGGAAACAGGCGTTAATTGATACACACACCTTGTGAGATAAAGCTTTTATAAAAAAATAAAATAATTCTCAAATCTATTTCAAAGTTAATTATCAATTAAATGCGGTTTTATTTTGAGATACACAATGAGAGAAAATTTGCTTGGGCCAGCGCGTCCGCGGCGCAGCTGCGGGCGCGCCATTGGAGATGCCGGCTGATGGGAGGACCAGGGAGGTGAAGGAGGACCGCCCATCAGCAGGCCGTCGGCAGGTGCCCTGGCTCAGCCCCGCGACGTCGTCCAAAAGCGCTTTATGTTCATAAACATCTATTTAAATTATTTTGTATAACAAAGTCAGCATTGTTCACATATAGTTTTTCCTGAATAATTTCAAGGATTTGGCCTGCATCTTCCCTATCTCTGACTATTCGGTGAAACTTATTTATCAACGCAGCAGCCACTTTAAAATCAGTCATGACATGTTTACTTGCTACATTACAAAATTCACGTCGGAATAATTTAAAAGTATGTTTGAATATGCCATTGACAGTTTCTACCACACCTACATATTGTTACTGTTCTAGATTTATTAGCTGCCAACGTTAATAACTGAGTTTCACCTTCTTGCAAAGATGCAGGCATATATACAAAATAATTACATTCTTCGAGAAGTGGCACACAGTCTCTAAAGCCCCTATCCAAAATAAAAACATCGCCTGCCTGAAAGTATTGCCTTAAATCATTTGATTCATTTTTAAATTCATGTAAGATAATATTGGCATCAGATGTTGTTGCAGGATAGGGGCCTAATACGTTAACAATATATCCATCAGAGCATACCATAAGAAATGGCTTTACTAGGTTGGCTATACTTGTGCATGGAGTATGTATTTTTTTTATATAAATAATTAGAACTTTTTTGAACATTTAAGTATTTTATTTTTATTTTTTTTATTTTTATTTTCAAAGACACAAACGGTTACAAATGTTTCTTAAAATAAGAGTTTTACACATATTTCATAAACCAGCGAAGTCTACTTTTAGGTGCACAAAATATCGCTACAACAAACTAATACAAACTAAACTAAACAATAAACTAATAAGATACGATAGCAAAAAAGTAAACAACAGAAAAAGGAAAAAAGAAAAAGCAAAACTGTAAATTAGAGTCAAATGAAATCTTAATTAGTGTGAGTTTTAAACATTAATGCTCTAATTTTTGACTTAAAGACACCAAGTGAGCATCCAAACGGATCGGCCTCAAAGAAAATTGTATTGTATGTCCTCGTTACCCGAGGAATAAAAGTATTGCTCGTATAGCACTGGGGCACGTCAAATAGGCTCTCAACGTTGCGTGAGCATGATCTAGGACATTTAAAGGCGGGTCTACGCTAGACGAACGGAGCACAAGCGGAGCCGTTCTAGGTTTCGTCGTTCGCGGCGTTAAGTGTGGACGTGCTATGAACCTACAACGATCACTGTCCTCGAACGTAGTTTTCCGCAGTGAGCTCGCGGCTCTTGGCGAATATGGACGATATTAATATTGCAGCAGTCGCTGCTGTTGCCGCGATTATTATAGCAGTGGTCAGCAAAAATAGAAAAAGGCCAAGGCGATGGGGATCTACAAATATATATAAAATGAGATCCAATCAACAAAATTTAGATTTGCTAACCATTTTGAGAGGTCAAGAAGCAACTGGCAAATTTAAGAACTTTCTTCGAATGACATCGACAAACTTTGAGAATCTACTACGCTCAATTGGACCGCACATTGCGAAAAAAAATACTAAATTTCAAGAGACTACATCCATTCAACAGAGTTGAGTTGGCGGTGACGTTGCGTTTTCTGGCAAGTGGCGATTCGTTCACCAGTCTCCAATATACTTTTAAAATGTCCAAACAAGTAATAAGCAACATTATTCCGGAAGTCTGTACAGCACTATGTATTGAATTAAAAGACTACGTAAAGGTAAGTATTTTTTTTTATTTTAATAGAAACAATATGGTTAAAAAAGTTAATTTATATAAAATTAGAAAAACGTTCGATGGTATCTGATAAAGTGGATTGTGTATCGACGGAGGATGGTTGCTGATAAGAGTAGTCAATCTCATTTAGATTGGTAGACTGACGAGAGGTTGGCGGTGATGCTGCATATTGATTGGACGAATAACCTGCTTGGTAACCAGTGCGATAAGTTGCTTGAGAATGTGAATAATGTCCCATGTCAGCTTTAATAATAATTTGAAAGATTGCATGCTGCATTGCCAATCTTTGTTTGAGCGCTACAAGTGTTCATTTTTGAAGCCAAAAAATCCGTTAACGCTTTTTGTTCTTATCAACACAATTAACTTCTGTTGGTGCTCCAAGTTTCTTTTGTACATTGTTAATACATCTACAGCGCTTTTAAACAATTCGTTTCCCGGTCGATTGAATCTGCGGAGTTTTTTATATGGAATAGACAGTTCTGTGTGTGTGTCTATTTCCTCTTCCGGATTATTACTCTGTTCCTCGGCTGGATTATTATTCAATCCCTCTCCCGGAGTATTACTCGATTCCTGTAAAAAATAATAACTATTATTATTTATTTTTCAGCTACCTAAAACTTCTGATGACTGGCTAAAAATCAGCAAATACTTTCAAGATACATGGAACCTGCCACACTGTGTTGGAGCTATTGATGGCAAGCACATAGTCTTGCAAGCACCAATTCATAGTGGAACTGAATTTCACAATTATAAATCATTCTTCAGTATTGTTCTTTTTGCATTGGTTGGCGGTAATTGCAATTTCCTATTCGTTGACATCGGGCGCCAAGGTAGAATATCAGATGGTGGCATTTTTAAAAGTTCCCAATTATGGACAATGATTCAAAACGCTTCTTTAAATTTACCACCATCGCAAACATTACCTAACCGGCAAATAAATATACCATATTTCTTTGTTGGTGATAGTGCTTTTACCTTACATGAAAATGTGATGATACTCTACCGTGGAAATCATGTAATGGGTTCTAAAGAGAGAATTTTTAATTATAGATTGAGCAGGGCTCGGCGAAACGTTGAAAATGCCTTTGGCATAATATCTGCAGTGTTTCGCGTATTACGGAAACCAATGCTTCTAGAACCTAAAAAAGCTGAGTTAATTGTATTGACCACAGTTTATCTACACAATTGCTTACGTTCTAACAGTACTGATTATAAACTTCAAATATTGAATAATACAGAAGAAACTACACCTTTAACTTATTTTTTGCCCCTCAGGCAAATTCCTATACGATCAGCATCTCATGTCAAAAAATTTAGAGATGAAATAGCAGATTACTGTATTAAAGAAGGCAAAGCTGAATGGCAGCAAGGATATGCTTAAACATATTGTGTGATAATGACTTTTACGTTGTTACTGTTGTTACATTGTTGACCATGGCCGTTAAGTGGCACCTGTTATAATAGATAGTCAGTTGTATACTGATTATAACACAAAGTTCAAATAAAATAGAAATGATTATAACATAAAGTACAAATATAACAATAGAAATGACTTTTTATTACCTTTGCCAGTGCCCTTAGATTTATCCTCCTTTTTTTTCTCTCTGCAATATGAAGCCAATATACTAATAATTTTATTTTTGCACAATTCTGCATCCTTACCCAATTCTTGGGATATACGAGACAATGCATCAATTTTCTTATTTTTTTTAAAGTAATCCTCATGTTTTGGGTCCCATATCAATGGATTATTTTGATATAATTCAATTAATTGCACGTAAGCATCTTCGGTCCACGTTTCCATGATGTTCGGCTCGAGCGACCGACGTCTGTCACTAAACACGTCCACGAGCGCACTGCGCGCGCGAAGCAAATCCCTTTGTGTTCGTCAAAAAACCGACAACAGGCGGAACGCAGCCGAGCACGAGCGAAATGCTCGCAGCGCGCTCGTTCGACGCTTGTAAGTCGGTCCACACTATACGAATTGTGTTAGGCTCGTGCTCCGTTCGTGCTCGGTTCGTCTAGCGTAGACCCGCCTTTAGCAGAACGCCTTATTAACAGATCATCCTAAAAATAAAACAACATATTAGCATAACGTAGTAGCAAAACGGCCTAATATCAAAATGACACCTTAGCTGAATGGCCTAGTACAATTCAATACAAATTATACATATTCAAACAAATATAAATTCATGAACTTAAATCTTTAATACCAGGTTTTTCCATAATACAAATGTTACCTATTTGCAATCAATAATCATCGAATATAATTCTTTTTAAATGAGTCACTTTTTTCAAAAAATCAAATGCAGAAATTTTATTTTCTTGCAGCTTCTGCATTTCATTTGTTGGTTCTTTCTGTGTGGCTCTCTTTTGAAAAGTGTTCGACGCAATCTAAAATCTTGCCATTTGGCCCCTTTGCGGAGATAGTTCAAAAACGATATGAATGTCGGTTTTGGTCTAATCTTCGAATTGAATCGTCGATTCCAACCTTATAATCCATTGTTGGTGCGATGACGTTCCGTTGCACAGCTTAATACTTTTGGCGACATCTTCATCCATTGCTTCTCAAAATAAGCTGTTAATTCCCGCAAAGGTTCATTATATTTGACAGAATCCTGTATTTTTTCTTTAATATTAGTCCAGACAATGTTTATAGATTCGGGCCGAAGGAGAGACAGATTAGCACTTAGTTTTACTATTTCTCTATCAAACTGAATAAGGGTTAACTTCATGTTTTTATCATTTTTTATAACTTTGATTTTGGCTGTTTTTTATAACTTTGATTTTGGCTGCAGAACTGTAAAGCGTAAAAACGCTTTACAGTTCTGTTCATATGATAAAAGCATCCTGACAAGGGCGATTTTGGGAAAATAGTTTTGAAAGCATTCATCTGTGCTACTTCAAAGTCACTTTTGTAATACGGAATATAATACTGATCCAAACTGGTCTTTAATTAGAGTGATTAATCTCTCATAAGTATTTTGTGACTTATCAGGTAAAAGCGCACATCCATGGTCATTTCGTTACAACTATCAACGTCAATGTGTATGGTATATAGTTGGTAAATGGGGGGTGGCACATGGAAAGTGCCGTCTCCAAAAAGTTTATCATTTGAATTGAGGTTTTTCATTTGTTGAATACCCATTGGGGTGGCAAATAACAAATTTTTATTGTCATTTTTCCCGTCAGCACACACCAAAAATTTGTCAGCCAAAATATGAGGCACCTCCACTTCATCAAGGTTTTTAAACTCCGTTTTTTGAATTTTTTAAAAATTTCTTCTCGCGCGGTACAATGTGTCTATTTTGCTCACAAACGCTGGTATATTTTCAATATCTGAATTACATTCTCTGGAAAATTCCTTTTCGAAAATTTTCTGTATTGAGATATACTTTCTGCACGCTTGTTTTTTGCATTCGTCGATAGCGCTGTCTACTCGATTTTTATTAAAATTTGTTCTGCACGTATGCGCCGACGAATACAAAACCGCGGATTTTTCTTGATCAATAGTAATACTTGCGCTACATGCATCTCATCTCTGTTACTACACCTTCAGTTTTTTGAGCAAGATTTTTTATGCAATGTTTTGAAATTGTACCGGTGACCTGCGTGCAACCAAACATCTTTTCCTTTTTGTGACTTTATATATACAAATAGTTCATTAGTTGAGGCGGCATTACTCGGTTCTGCGCCATTATCCATTGCAAGAATATTGTTTTTACAAAATTAGAGATACGAAAATAACCTGGGTGATACTACAAAACAATTAACCACTACGTTTATCAAGCCATCGAAATGAAATGGTATTTTTCATTGTGTCAACACATTTTAATCTTTCTCTTAAGTGACCAGTACTTCAAAGAGGTTTTTCCCCTTAGCAGTTGCTGCGAGAAATCAGAGAGCAAAACTCTATTTTGCTCTCTAGAGAGACAAAAATTACAAATCAGCGCATTGAAAAATCGGCTATAAATAAAATTTTAGACGGTACAGTTTTATTAAAATCTTTCATTTCTTCTTGTGTACAATGTACATGACTCCATGTCGTTTTGATATTAGGCCGTTTTGCTACTAGGTCATGTTGCTAGTAGGACGTTATGCTAATATGCCGTTTTGCTTTTAGGATGATCTACTAATAAGGCGTTCTGCTAAAATGTTCTTTCGATACGAATGCGATATACACTAGTGAGGATGTTTCATAAAATATACTTAACAGAAATCAACTTCCAGTTTTTAATAAAATGCACTCGTTTTTGGGTTCAAAAATATTTTCTAACGTTTTTATTAGCCATATTTTAGGGTAAGTGTGTGTGTTTTAGTGACCATACTATGACATGACAAGTGTTTTAGTGACCATACTAAACACCAACTTGACAGTCTGTCATCTATCGTCTGATGTCATGGCCATATCCCATTTTAATTGATAGTAGGTACCTACTTTTATTTTAGCATTATAGTTTGTGTTTACTATTTACTTTTAAAGATAATCTAAGTCTACGTATTATTCTATAGTTCTAAGCTAAGCTATCTTCGTAAACATCTGACTACGCCAATGACATTTGCAACACAAAGTTATCTAACATTTAAATCACCTTATCTGCTATCAAAATCTATCTAGTGATATTTCTCTGAAACTTTTGATATACGAATATTCAAGAACCAGTTTCCTTCAGCATACAACAAGACTGTCCAGTCTGTCTCTTTTTGCACTCCACGGTGAAAGTAGAATGCGACTGAATCATATAACAAGAAAATAATAGAATATGCTGCTGGTCTTTGTTTATTGCGGATTGCGTTCCTACACTGGAAGTTACGTCCATAGGCGGCGGTAGTCACTAAGTTTGTTTGCCTCCAATCTCATAAAAAACATGGAAATTACAGACAGGCGAGAAATCCTGATGGAATATGGTAAATTATTAAATAGTTGTGGGACTGGTGAAAGCCCATATACCTATATCCAAAAAGCACACGAATTTTATAAAAATATTTATTATGGTTGAAAAAGGTAATAAATAAAACAAATCTATTTGTTTTTTTCTTTATTAATCTCCCATATCTTCATTTTCTATATCAACCCTACATAAAATTCCATCTAAAAATGAAGCAGATGCCATAACAGATTCTTGGTGCCGTGCCCATCCCAAATACCAAACTATGGTCATCACATGGGCACAGCAGCCGACTGTACGCATGCCACATATGCAACTGCAGTAATATCCGACTATTTCTTGTGGCAGTAGCAAAATATATGTATAATATATTCTGCTACTGCTGTGTCGAGAGCCGATGCGGCCCCTTAAAAGTTTTGCATTGGATGGCCCTACATCTATTCTTTCCAGCTGTTCACATACTTCTACCTCAAATGTACCATTATTTCTTATATGTTCGCCATAGTAGGAACATGCCTGTTTGATTTGGTATGTCCCTAAGGCGAACAGTACTAATTCAGAATGGTCCATTTGAGGGAAGATTTGCAGCTCGGGCAAATCACCATCAATTTTAGTGAAACCTGCCCTATTTGTATTGCCACCCACTAAGTGATTACCCAAATAATTAGGCAAATGTAGTCTTTCAAGAGCCCTGTTTAAAATTAATTGTGCATTCAGACCTGACACTTATTTCCTGATGGAAAGCATTAATTAATGCTCCACAAATTCTGAAATCTGTCATTAGATGGGTGAAAGCACAATTAAAATAGTCTTGTCGAAATAATTTATAGTCTCTTTTGAATCTTCCATTAGCTACTTCTACCACCCATCTACACAATGTCACACACCGAGACTTATTTGCCTTCTCAAATGGCAATTGCCTTTCACCATCTTCCAGCGACTCTGGTTTATGAACTATGAATTGTAGTTCTTCTAAAAGAGGAATTGCATCACGAAAGCCTCGATCCAAAATAAAGACATCACCTGTTGTGAAAAATCTTCTAAATTCATTATTATTTTGAAACAAGGCTTTCGTGATGTCAGCATCAGAAGTAGTCGCTGGATGTGGACCAAATATGTCAAGTATGTGACCATCTGTGGCAACAACTATAAATGGCTTAACAAGATTTCTGTATTTGTGGAGGCTGTAAGCCGTTTTTTGAAAGAAATAGTTGTTAGATTTTTGTAGGTATACAAATGTACCATCCATAATTGTTATTATTTTTCTATTTTCACTATCTCCAAATAAGCCTTTTGGAATTATTAGGTTTCTATTAATGAAATCCTCCCGGTTGGTATGGTTTATTCCTAAATGCAAGGGAACAAACTTTTGCGTCAGGTCTTCCCTTGCAGATTGAAGTAAACGACATACTTTGGCTTTACTTATTTGGAGTAGTGAAGCAATTCTCTCACGCGAATCTCCTGTTCTACATTTTATTAGATATACATCAAGAGCTGTTTTTGGCAATTTACAGGATTCAATAAGCATATGGGTAAAATCTAAAATTATATTGAATTGTGCTAATGTTACCCCTGTCCAATATTTCAATAAACCTTCGTTAAGGGTTTCAATCTTTTCAAAATTCAAGAACATATTTAGGTCTTTGGTTGCTAAGTCCAACATGTCCTGAATTTCATTTTTTGAAAAAGTATTTTCAAAATAATTTTGGTATAAAATATCCCAATTGTAATTGGATTTATGCTCATTACAAATTCTAGCTTTTGATGAAACAAATATCTTTCTTTTATTTAATATATTATTTCTTATGAAAAAAAGCACTGACAGTCTTTCTGAGTTTGTACATCCTGGGACAAAACAACAATTGCTGCTTTTAGTAGATTTCTTATAATTAAGATCCATTGTCCTTTCCACATTGTCATTTAATGGTATTTCAATGTTTTCGTTGATTTGGGCTTGAACTTGTTATCCAGCATTCTTTGCAAACTAGCGCAGTATCTGGCAACTAAAAAAATATTTCATATAAAAAACTTATAAACACATTACCTCTTCAAATGTCTTTGTAAAATAAAAAAACTTACTTACCAGTCTAGGCTGTATATTGTTTATTACATCCCTCTCTTGATCTGATAGCAAACGATTTGTAGGTCTTCTATAAAGTGATATTTGGCACCAAGCACAATGGTCCAGTTGATGTCTTTGGTATAACGGCGGTTCAAGAACATCTGATGGCCCATCTTGCTGACTCTGTACACTCCGCCTGGCACCTACCCAGCAGGCATAGCACACTCTGCCACCTTCAGGAATCTGTTGATAAAAAAAATATGTTTAAAACAATTTTTAATAAAATTCAAAAACAAGGAAACTTATCTATACTAATATTACAAAGAGGAAACCTTTGTATTTTTGTATGTTTGTATTGAATAGGCTCAAAAACTACTGGACCGATTTCAAAATTTCTTTTACCAATACTTAGAGGGATTCTTCCGAATCCGTACAGGCTATATTTTATCCCGGAAAATAGATAGGATTTTTCGTGGTAGTGAAAATTGTGAAGTAAGTCGACGAAAATACTTACCATACGTTAACGATCCTCGCGAACGCTGCCTAAATGGTTAGAGATGTATGGTTGACTTCTATAGAAAAGTTGTAGAGCTCAATAATGCATACAAAAAAGTCCGCGATAGTATAAACCAAACATTTATATTTTAGCCATTGTAACCACTTTTCTATAGAATAAAAGTAATTAAAATTATTAGCCTATGTTTATTGATCATATTATCGTCAAATACTAATCCTTATCCAAATAAACTATTTATTAAACAAGATTGTTTCAATAGCTATAAATTACTTTTTATTTTATTCCATTCAGACAATCCATTCATCCAAAAGATATTACGAATTTAAAATTGTAATTAGTATTAAAATGAATGATGGCCGCCGCGCCGGCCGATATGTGTCGCACGACTCGCACGGCGAAACCGCAGGGCAGGGATACGTCACTAATTATTTGGGAAGAGTGCACCATGAGCCATAGAGCTCATGTAGAAGCAGTAGACCGCACATTACAAGACATTAGGAGCTGTGGTGACATTATGGGAGGTGTAACTTTTGTTTTAGCTGGAGATTTTCGACAAACTCTTACGGTTATAACAAAAGGTACACGTGCCGACGTTATTAAAGCGTGCATTAAATCATCTCCTTTGTGGCTATCTATTGAAACACTCAGTTTGCGCACGAATATGAGAGAACACTTAAATAATAACCGTGATAGCAATTTTCCTCAAAAAATACTTCAACTTGGTGACGGAAAATTACCAACGTACGAAACAGATCCCGAGTATTATTAAACAATGAATTGGCTCAAAGTGTTCACAGTCTACAAATACTGATAGACACAATCTATCCCGACATCGAAAATCTAAGAGAACGAACTTCCAATTGGCTCTGTTCGAGAGCAATAGTGGCACCGAGAAACGATGCAGTAAAAAAATAAAAAAAAAAATAGAAAATTCCATTTGGCGTGTCTTCTTTTTGGAGTCTTGAAACATGAACAGCCTTTATATTTATATAATAAACTGGACTGGATGGCTGGGACCAGGCAATGCGAAACGCGACAATGTTCCAAACCACTTGCTATTCAAAAGCATAGGACGGCCTCCTTTAGGGGTAGCTTCCGCTATGCTGCATCTAGGTGCTGGAATAACATACCGCCTCCAATAAGGAACATACAAAATTTCCACACTTATAAAAATAAATTAAAAGACTACATTCTGCAAAGTCAACGGGAGCAGGAAAATTTGGTTCATGACATGAGTATTATTTAGGAAGCACAACTTACCGCAGTACTATAATGTAATATTGCTTTGTACGAAATAATAATTTTTATTCGTAACTTTGAGCCGATCAGCATTGCGCATACACAGACCTCTGGCCGTATATTGTTACCTGCCTTTCCACAATATCTG
>LUGF01025189.1:2948-23649 GCA_001625245.1 Calycopis cecrops
GCGCCCCCGTTCGGTCGCGGGAGATAGGGTGCACGGCAACGACACACCGACACACCTCCATGGACGCATCCAGAGCGGGCCCTTGCGAAGCCCACCCGACGCGTCCACACCCGGGATCCCTCTTGGTTCACCGTGGTTGTCCCAACCACGGCTACTAAGCCCCCTCACCACCACAAGGTGGAGATCCGTCGAGGGGGTACGCTAGCGCTACCTAGTACACTACACAGGAGCCCGAGTAGCTCAACCGGGTACTGTGTCGGGCTACTACCGGGTACTGTGTACAGCCGGATGATTCCGGATCTACAAGTAACAGGAATTCTCCAGCTTGAGTCGCCATCGCCGACATTATTATCTTATGACCGAAACATACGCGGTGCGCTGCTGGCATAAGATATTAATGTTAATTTTTATTTACATCTCAAGTTTTGTCTACCTTTGTGTTTTGTTGATGGGTGTGTTTGCAAATACACCGAAACATGCTACTCTCGGTGGACGAATGACGCATGTGGAATATCCGGTATTGGCATCATTTATATTTGTATTTGTTGCAAAAGATCGTTTGACACGTAAATTTATACTTTATTTATAAGTCGCATAAAGATGCAATCCAAGAAAACTATTTTAAAAACGATTATATTGTGGCATCTAAATGATTCCAGTATCATTGTTTTAATTATAGTTCTTTTTTTGTTGTTGCGAAGCGAAATATAATGCGATCTCATTACTAAGAGTAAAATATTAGGTACGCATTAATTATGCCTTCGGTTTCATCCCACCTGTCTTAGTAACTTTCCTATTAAGCTATTTTATTACCTACTCAAGAATAAAGTACCTTAACTAATCCTACTAATATTATAAATGCGAAATAGAATCTTTCGCATTTATAATATTAGTAGTATTAGTTAATAATAATGTTTGTTTGTTTGTTTGTTTGTTCCTCCTTCACGCAAAAACTGCGGAGCTGATTTTTAAAATTTGACACACACATAGATGGTAACTTGGATTAACATATAGGATAGTTTTTATCCCGAAAAAATGTTCCTATGGGATGTCATGGCATGATTTTCTATTTTCTACGGGATCGAAATTTACGCGTGTGAAACCGCGGGGCACAGCTAGTGCTTTAAATGTTAAGATTTCCCTGTTCTCATTATCTTGGGCTCATAGCATTTTGCCACCCTATTCTTATATACATATAATTAAGGTGATAGGTCAAAGGTCAGGGTCAGTTCATTTGATGACCTACAAGTGCAGGAGAACTTCCAATGCCCATTAACATTCATGCAGATGCGTTAATGTGATTTACAACGTACTACCCCCGGTGGGCCACCGGCTACTCAAGGACAAAGGAAACTGTTTCGAGGCGGTTTTATGTGCGACCGGTAAATTCGGTCTTGCCTCCTCAGTTCGGCTACAATGTGCCGGGGCCCCAAGTCATTTAGTTTAATGAAGCATGATCTAGGCCTAAAGTCGAGATTATTTTAGTAAAATAATATCTATGGACTATAATAAATAATAAAATAATATATATACACTACGTTAGTCTAGCGCCGTGCTAAGTACCGTAAGGACTTGTGTTACGGATACCTCCTAGATAACAATATATTTAATGTTTTATAAATTTAAGAAATTTTATATATTTAAGATTTTTATTATAGAAATACATATCATACATAGATAAACATCCATGGTCAAGGCGGGATTCGAACCAGCGACCCCTGGCGCAACATGCTCCACTTATGCGAGCCTTGTGCGCCAGCCTTGTCGTCGCCAGTTATAATTATATTATTATCGCTATCGCTATATCGCTATATCGCTATATATCGCTGCTTTGATGCATCCATGCGCTAGAAAAAGTTTTTGAGATCAATTTGTGAAACTCTATTCTGATGATCAGCCGAATTGGATTCAGTCTTTGATTATATACACGTCTAGATGGAGCATTCCAAATAAACATCGCAAAGAAAACGTCTCATTTTTCGCACAAAGTGTGAGTGACAGTTATGTACAGATTGTTTTAAAACCGTCAATGTGTGCGTGTAAAGGGATACCAACAGCATAAAAATTACCCTTAATTTTGTTACTAAATCAGGAGGAACTAACAGCAAACAATAAAATAGGAATATACATATGTTTATATGGTCTATATAGATTTTTTAAAGAATGTATGCTAATTATTGTTAAAAATAAATTATGATTTTTTTAATTTTTTTTTATCAATGAGAGAGAGTTTATTATTATTATCAATGAGAGGATTTCCGAAGGTAGTTTTAGTTTTATAGATCGCTATATAAGTATTAAATTTTTTTTACTTGATAATAAGACTCCAAATATACTTTATGAATCAGTTTTATTTATTTACAGTCAGTGATACATAATATAAAATATACTAACAATACTTATAATGACATCTTAAGTTTACGCGAATGTTGCACATTATAATAAAGCTATTTAAACGGCCTCACGGATCATCCTTGGCGAAGATTTGTGCTTTATCAAATCTTATATCTGACGACCAGGCTGGCGCAGTGGTGCAGGGCTCGGATAAGCGGAATATATTGCGCCAAATCTTAAATATATAAAACTTCTTAAATTTATAAAATATATTTCCGTTGTCTAGTACCTGTAACATAAGTCTATACGGTACTTAGCACGGGGGGTAGAATAACGTAGTGTGTAAACTCCACTGCTATATACTAAAAAAAACTTCCCTTTAGTTTTTGAAAATTACCCTACTTTTCTAGTGACAACACCGTACCACTAGTAAATTGTGAAATTAATATTCGTATTTTCTTAACAATACTTACGTAAATTTAAAAACTAACCGGTGAAATAAGATCTTCTATTTGTTATCAGATTTTCCTGCATGGTTATGACACAGAACAAACCGGCATATTTCTTTTTTTATTGAGAGCTCAGAATCGCGTTACGGTCTAGATGACACTGACTTAACCGAAGAGCGTCTCTACTACATATAGTAGAGACGTTTTACGGCGCTTTCAGGTGGTTGATGCGGTATCTAGACGTGTATACTCGTATAATCAAATGATTCAGTTGATAAAATACACGGGAATGTGTCCATAATGTCCAACATGAAAAGCTTTGCGGAATTAACGATTGTGTGTGTGTAGTTGTATCGTATTTTTTCGCATACACATACATGCACAGGTTTTAGATGTTTTGTTCGTGAACTTTTGCTTTTTTTCCTAGCTTTTAGAACTGTATAAAACCTGTCTGCCATTCCTGATTAGTATCAGTTTGGAACTCACTTCTTTGTGAACTGTATAAGGTAATACTCTTGGCAGTGTGTTTATTTGTATTGGCTAAAATATTATTACTTTAGAAATTATTGTAGCGGGTATCATTTATTAGGACTTTCTAAATAGTGTACTGGTTGCCAGCAGAAACATAATAAGTGGTATTTTAGCTCATAATTTAATATACAGTTTAAATATTTAGACTAAGTCGTCACTGTTTCCCTTCCATTTCTGTACTACCCGGATGGCACAGAATAACGGCGTTGGCAATATTTACGCGATATTTCCAACATCTAAGCCGAGTGACAATCCGATTCAGTGTAAAGTTTTAGTCATCAGTTGGAGTTACTTGTTTGCCAACTTTAAAACTATTATATTATATATTTTAACTAGTTATTGTGTATTGTAGCATGTTTTCTTATTGTAGTATGGATTATGTATTATGTATTGTGTAACTAATGTAACTTGCACTGAATAATGATTTTTCTATTTCTATTCTATTTCTATATAATTATCTTTGTTTGTGCATCCAAGTCGAATTACACTGGTTTAATATTAGTTATATAAATTTATTTGTTGTGCTAAAACTACCCACATTAAATGTTTTTATCGCCTATGTATTTTTACATTTAAGAAGCCTTTTGGTATTTTTTGACATTTTGCCATGTATGTTTATCTCTATATCACTCATGCTTATATATTTATAAAATAAAAAAAAAATACGTATATAATTCCTTAAATTTATAACACATACTTAAATTAGATATTTAAAATAATGGTCGATTTTGCAAAGTTTTGTTCGCATATATGAAAGGTCGGCCGAACCGCTGGCCAGTGCTATTGTATATAATAGTACTATAAATATTTTTTTCAGTTGACTACGTTCATCATGAAGAGCTTCACTGGCTTGTGTTTCTTAGGCCTGTTGGCTGCAGGTCTCTGCGGGTACACAGACAAATATGACGACACTGACATAGATGAGGTCCTTGCAAATGATCGTTTGGTGGAAGGTTACTTCAGGTGCTTGGTGGACTTGGGAGCATGTACCGCCCCGGCCAACGAACTGAAGGGTGAGTATATAAATAGACAAAATGATGCGTGAATAGAAAAAAAATGCCTATGAACCAAAAGAAAAAATGCACCTCGCTCTCATGACACCGCCTTGATGTTCTACTATCAGATGTCGTTTTTTTGTTCGACTTGAGGCTTTTCAGTGGCACGTGGTATGGGAGGAGGACACGAGGGCAACGATAAAATGATTCTTGACTTTCGTAGACATTCCTACTCGGCGCTGGATATATTTTTACCTATTCTTTTGGTCGCTTAAGATTAAAGAGGTTCTCATAGGTTTTGTTTTCCTTGTATTAGGCACAAAATCGATTCTGACAAAATACTTAATTGGTAGGTATATTGGTAGGTATGATTGCTGATTAAAAAATCCTTAACTCAATTTAAATAAAGATACTTTCATTAGATAGTTTAATCTCTATTTGCAAGTACATAAATTCTGTACTGGGAAAATTCACAATCAATTAGATACATTAGATAAAAGTAGGTACTAGTATTATCATAACAAGTATTATCACAACAAATCTAATCATAAACATTTTTTATTACAATTTCCAATTGTATTCAGTTGTTGTTTGAGAGAGCTGGGAATGTGTACCACCACTTCCTTGATCCACCAGCCCCCACTGGTTAAAAGTAGCTAGAAGCAGGTAGTTCTTTTACTCAAATGTAATTAAAAGAACTCATCTGCGTCACTTTTAGAGGAAATAGATTGTTTAAAATATCACAAATTCCTCGAAACGCTACTTTTCTTATGTCAGTGTGCTAAGCTTTGGTTTGGCTAAATTGTCTCAAAACTTTTTGTGAAAAATAAATTTCAAGTTTTATTTTGTCCTCTTTATTTTTCTTCTCACCTATGTCATTTGTCTCACCTAAATTACATCATAACCGATTTTAATGTGCAACTATCGTCCTATGATCACGGAAGCAAAAATCAGCCTAAGCTATTAATGTATAAGATAATTAAAATAATATTTCATTTACAGGTAACATAGCCGATGCGATTGCGACTGATTGCTCTGGATGCAGTGATCCACAGAAAGTTGCTGTCAAAAAAGTCCTGACTTTCCTGATTAACAAAAGGCCCGACTTGTGGAACGAACTTTGTGCCAAATACGACCCTGACAATATTCACAGGAGCAGACATGAGAAGGAATTGAAAGAAATTAAACAGTAAATTGTAAATCGGATCGTTTCAAATATTACAAGAGTGCTTTTAAAAATTATATAAAACTTTGTGCAATATTGTTTTTTATTTGGGGACGAAGATAAAGAGAATTGAGTAGGTACTGAGGTGTGTGGAGGAAGTTGTTACCAAAAGATTTTGCCGCCACCACGGGGCCACATCTTTTAAAGGAAAACAATAGTTTGCCAATCGGGCCGACACAGTGTCACTCTTGTGGGAAAAAATAGTGCTTGTAAAGTTGAAATGCTCACTTTTTTTAAAAGTACAAAAACAGTTTTAGCCTGTATAATATTTATAAACTAATAGCCAGAGTATCCATGGGCTGTGAAATACTGACAACTTCCAATCATATTTATATGCTATGCTCACATGTTTGCCATAGTTTGCGCTAAGTGAACACCTAAACATCTGAACAGAACCATGATTCTCATAAGTGACATTAATAATACAGACACTATCTATGTGAAATCATTTAAAGGTTCTCTCCTAGCTGTTTGATAAGTCTGATCATGTCGACCTTTATAACTTGTACCACATTCAAACCAAAACCACTTTCGAGTGTCTATACCTACTCATATTACACAATTCTGCATGCCTGGTTACGATATTTTAATAATGACGTTATTTCATTTCCTACACTACTTTTTGGTCTAGATAGCATGTATATTTAGGAAAATTCATCGCAAAATATTGCGCATGTAGCTTGAGTCCGTTTACAGATCAGGTCAAAAAAGTAATTGTTTTTTCTTACAGATGTAATGGTTGGTCCAACAAACGATCAAATAATAGAGCTTTCTATGATTGCATACAATGATTTTGATGAATGTTACAATGAAATGAGATATAGGCTATATCATCGATCTTATTTTTTTTAAATCGACACGATCCACCCAGGCCACACAATTTGGTATCGATCGCTTATGTAGCTGTCAAACCAAAATATTGCTCCATCCCTAAAACCATAATATCTCATTTTAGACGCTAACGAAAGCCCGATTGTACGACTGGTTGCTATACTTTTCGTGTCCTGTAACGACCTAAATACGGTATTCATCAACATTCAGATAATTTATGTTAATGTTGCCAGCAAATAAATATAGCCATCATACGGCAACGTATCAGTTAGTGAGTTTTGGAAGATAATAGTACTACTACTAAAGATATCCACGGAGGCCGATATACCATATGCCGACATATAACATGGCTTTGCCGTTCCCCTGAATAGACATCCACATCTGTTCGACACTAGGTATGTTGGGTGCTCATGAGTTTGTGTGCAAAAACCCATTCTTAAATAAAAACCTACGGATTGTATTCATCCGGTATAGTATCAATGTGAAAAAATCTTTGCTTAAACTTAAAATTACAGAAGTAGGAAAATATAAAATAAAACTTCTAAAATTGAAACAAAATTTAGCGGCATGATCAATATAACGACTTTTAGACTTTTTTAGATAGTTTTTAGACTTTTAGACTACTTCGATTGAATATTAAATGCATCCAACTATTAATATTCATGACTTCTTTTATTTTTTTAGCATTGTTGTTAAGCTTTTGTAATATCAGAGCAATCGTAAGTGAAAACATATACTATGGTGAATTGTTTTTAGTATATAGATTTAACTTAAGCATTGTGTGGTTTCCAAATATAGTAAAATAAAATAAAATAAAATAGTTACATTATAACATGATATGAAAGTCAAACTAAGTATATCCCAAGAATTCGATCAAGCAGTTTTATTGTCACGAGCGTCGATGTCAAATCCGATTTCTAAAATGAGGCCCACCACATGGACCGCTTTTTTGGGGATGCCTGTAATGTGAATGTCGTTCAGCAACTTCTCCTAATTCTGATCGTTTCAGCCTTGTTTCCACTGCGTAATTACACTGTCCACCACCGCGTCCGCTTCGTAGATACATGTGTGCGCGCCTATGTGCTCCTCTACCGCTGCCACTCACTGCTCGGAGTCGATGAGCTTATTAAATACTTCTTAAGCAAAAAATAACAGTTATAATACTTGTAACATATGCATGCACATTGCACATTGCACAGTGCACACAGGTGCAATGCGAGGAGCACTGATTTGGACGTCACTCGACATAAGACGGAGAATATAGGTTCTCCGCACCGATTTTTCGTGCTCAAAGGTGAGACGGTTCTTACTGATATAATGGCAAGAGTATCGTGCGAGGTAGTGTTACGCGACACGCGATTATATTACCGAACTCATGTTTTTCGTGAGGATACGATGGACACGAATACGAGAACGAACACATTTACCAATGCATTATCCAGGAGCCACATACTTCTTTTGAAGCATGACGTGCTCCCTTTAGTGAGGATCGCTACTGCTAGAATAGCAAGAGACGGAATCATTAGAAATTTAGAAATAACTAGCTTCCGCCCGCGGCTTCGCCCGCGTGGATTTCGGACTTCAAAAATTATGCAAAATTTTAACTTATTATGTTATTCTGATATGAAAGCTATATTATTGTAAAGTTTCATGAAAATCCGTCCAGTAGTTTCGGAGATTAGCCCGAACAAAGGGACAAAGAGACAAACAAAAAATTAAAAATCATAGAAAAGTGTTCTGTTACTATTTTAAAATCGCCCCCAATTAGTTTTTCGTAAATATATTCAATGTACAGACACTAAAATTTAACTGTTTTATTATATGTATAGATGTTTCTAAGAACCACACAGGAAGTCGATCGAATTCCTGAAACATATTTGACCGCTCACCTGATGATTTAATTTTTTGTATTAATGAATGAGGTTCGAATTTAATCGAAAATGATTCTGCGGCATAGCACGCAAATGCCTTAAAGAAGCTGCCCTCACCATCTTTGAGGCTTGGATGAAGCGACAGAGACTAGTAACGTATAGAATTACGTATATACTCATGGCTCACGGGTGATTTTGTGACTATATGTATAAGATCGGTCCTGAAGAGTCGGCACCTTGCCACCATTGTGAAGGTGATGAAGACTCTGCCCATCATAACTTCGTAGTATGACTGCGTGGTGTGCAGAAAGACCGGCCTTGATGGAGGAAATCAGATGTGATCTTTTCACAGCAGCCAGCTGTAACAGCGAAGTGTAACAGCGGGCTAAGACAGTCTGGATGACCGTAGTTCCCTTCAGCGGGTCCGTTCTTGGTGACCGTAGACCGCCGAGTGTGATCGGGAGAGGGATTATCCTGTTCGCAGCATACATATCACCGCTTACACGAGACCGGCATAAAGTAACAGATGTGCTGTAGCGTTTCGTACGGTGTGTACCCATCCGGTGATCCATGGAAGCGGGAGGAGAAAGTAGGACGGTGCATGTATATGCAGATGTTTATGGGCGTTGGTAGTCATGGAAAAGGCTTCGACGGCTCGTTTGTCCCCATATAGGTACCATTGAAAAATACATCACAGCCAGAGAGGTACCACAAGCTGACCCGGCTCATCAGTTCTGATGCTTCGGGTCTAATAAAATAGCTTATGGTGATGTAAAATGGCGGCTCTCATTTACTATTTTCCTAACCCCAAAGAAACCATTCTATGGTGTAAAGGACTACCGCAGGTGTAGTAAGTGAAAATCGCGCATAACTCAGCGTTCTGCATTAAAGACAAAATCTAAAATCGAGTTAGAAATTTTCCGAAATACAAGAAATAAACGTGAAATTCGATTCAGATGAAGAAGCCCTCGCCTTTGTGTTGGAAAAATACGCAGGAACGTACGTACGTACGTAAAAATCTTTTGTTTTTAAATTTTCGATTATGTTTTTATCGTTAGATCGTATCTTTTTCTCATACACACACACGCACATGCATTAGATGTTTTCACGTTGATTTTTTTGTGTTTTTTCCGGATTTAAGTAGTATATAAAACCTTACTACGTTGCCTGATTAGTATCAGTTTGGAGCTCACTAGTCTGTGAATTTCATAAGGTAATAATAATATTATATAAATATATTAATAGTTGTGTACACAAGTCGAGGCTTACAATGGGTTTACATTAGTTGTATAAATCAAAACGTTGTCGCTTGTTGCAATAAAACTGCGATAACGGATTTTAACGCAGTGTATGTAAGTACTTTTGCAATCATTCGAGCTTTCGGGATTTATTAAGAGTGTATAAATACTTAAATAAAATATAAAATCCGCTAGTTTTATTATAAAGTATAATATTAATCTAAACTTAAATATTCTTGTTGCTTGTGATAAATTTACTATTAGGATCGCTATGGAATTTCAAATATATTTCTTCGCGTTGTTAAAACATAATTTTGTGATGCATTAGATGTATACAATTTATGTAAGAAGTCATACTAGAGTACTCACGATATTGACTTATTTAAGTGACAAATATACTTATTGAGGGAGAGAGATTCTTCCTTCTTTTCCGGACAACAAGCTAGCGTAGCCTTTATAATACCCCAATTCAATAGTAGTTAAGTAAATGCTGTCGTAATTCGTTTGCCCCTCCATATTATGAAAAAGTACACTCAAAGTAACTCAATAAATATTTATATATAAACGATACGAAATATCAGATTTGATTGTCGTTTAGAAATTGAATTAGGAATAGTAGTTTTTACTATACTTTTTCTGCCTTTCCTAAATTATTGGCACTGACTGATTTGACTGACTGACTGAGTTCTCATTAAAATATTGCAGCACATTAGTTTCAGCTTTAAATGAGCTGTCGTTTCATTTATTTTCATGTAATTTAGCGTTTTTTTGTTACTAAGTTTACTGATCATTCATCTGAAATTATTGCCACTTTAGTAAGTCGGTCAATATAGGTATTATTATGGTCCTGTTGGGATCTGCATACCTCTTAAGGCCTGTGCCCTGTTGCTAACAGATCCGGGGCACCTCAATATAGGTGGGTGCCGGCACCTGCGGGGTTTTAGTGGGTATTTGGCTTAGCTGCGGGTCCCACACATCCATTGGATAGTATAGCGTAAAGCATTTCCCCGCAAAAAAAGAACCTCGTTAGGCCGGGCATAAAAAAGACTACCGACGGAAATACATTTTTTTTATATCCTTATTTTATTTCATTTTACTTATAAAGGATCGCCAACAAAGCACACGATATTTATACATAATAATATCATTTAAAGTCATAGTTAATTACTATTCGAGTTATAAGGCCGCCACAAATGCGGCTAATTAGGTAATTACTTTATAATGGTACTTATTTTAATTTTTTTTTCTGTATTCTGTAATATAAAGTATATTTAATAAAGTATGTTTACACATACACACACACACACACACAATAAAGTATATTTTATTCATTCATAGTCAGTTGAAGTCGATACAGTTTTGATTTCTATCTGTCCTTAGGGCATGGTCGTCAGAAGTACTGTTGCAAGAGGTAGCGCCGTGCTCACTCACATAATATCGCCTTAAAAGAAATCTATTCTGTCAGGTTTCGCGCCATCTATTGGCAGGAATTAAGTGAAAGAAGTTAACGTCATCAGCATGTTTTCATATGCTGATGACGTCAACGTTTCTTGAAGTTTGACAATCGTAGACAGTCACTAAGAATTATATTATATCGACTAGCTTCCGCCCGCGGCTTCGCCCGCGTGGATTCGAACTTCAAAAATTATTCAAAATTTTAACTTATGTTATTCTGATATGAAAGCTATATTAATGTAAAGTTTCATGAAAATCCGTCCAGTAGTTTCGAAGATTAGCCCGAACAAACGGACGAACAGACAAACAAAAAATTAAAAATCATAGAAATGTGTTCTGTTACTATTTTAAAATCGCCCCCAATTATTTTTCAAAAATATTCAATGTACAGACACTAAAATTTTACTGTTTTATTATATGTATAGATTGCAAGTTAGTAGGTTAAAAAAACACGCTCACAAGCAATCGAAACACTGATGTTTATACACTATAAAATATATCAAATCTAGTCGGTTAGGCTCTTGAATTATTTGAATTAGACCGTAACCAAACTTCTCAACGGTTTGGTCAATTTTAAGAAGTTTTCTTTGATTTCAAATCGAAAGTTTTCCAATATCCAAAGAAGTTTTCCAAAAAAGTTGATCAGAACGCCAGGTAGTAAAAGTATAATAATTAGTTACGTAAGGTTATTTTTAAAACACCAACAAGCTCTAAGTTTTAGAAAGCTAAAATTCTAAACATCAACTTTGTTCTACGAATTTTTTAAATCATTAAATTAATTTTCAATGATTTTTCATATTTTGATATACTGTTGTGATATGTGTACTGTGTAGGTCTGTATTTCATTCGCATGAAACCGGACTTAGCGACGCGAGACTTGCTCGCGCTTCGTGTTTGTTCAAGACAATCGCTACAAGACAATCGCCTGAGACAATGTACTTATAACATTCGGGCGAAAAATTAATTCATATTTATTTTTGTATAAAAAAATCAAGTTATGAAAAGTCGTACCACAAATGTTGTAAAAAATGCTAGCAATTTATATCTGAGAGCTTCCTGGAGTTTCAAAAAACATCGTGTATATTTTTCCAATTTTTCTCCTGATATTTCCAAGGGAGCGAAACTTATGTGTAAAATTGCAGAGCGCGGCCAGTACTATATTCTAAAAATATTTTTTTTCAGTTAACTACCTTCATCATGAAGAGTTTCACTGCGTTGTGTTTATTCGGCCTGTTGGCTGTAGGTCTCTGCGCGTACACAACTAAATATGACGGCACTAACATAGATGAGATCCTTGAAAATGAGCGTTTGATGGATGGTTATTTCAAGTGCATGGTAGACTTGGGAGGATGTACCGCCGATGCTAATGAACTGAAGGGTGAGTAGACAAATATTCTAAATGATGCATATGGCGCATTCATAGGAATAACGCATCTTCTATCATTCGGTATCATGTGAGCAATAGCTACCTTCTTGGTCGTGCTAGCCCAATTCGGCTACAATTCAGGTTCACCAATAACAAGCTACTTTTTAGCACAATTAGTAAGTAAGAGATAGTCAGACATAGCTAGTGACAGGTAGTGCTTTTACTAAATCTACCTCAAAGAACGCATCTACGTAACCTATAGATATGGTAGATCATTCCAAAATATCTTATATATACGTGACGCTGCGGAATGCCTCAAAACTTTTTATGAGTTTTAGTTTTATTTTGACCTCTTTATTGTTCTGCACGCCTATTTCATGGATCTCTTCAAAATGAGACCGATGCCAATTTTTACGTGTACCCATCGTTCCATGATCGCTGAGGCCAAAATTAGCCTACGCTTTAATATATAAAATTATAATTGTAATATTTTACTTATAGCTACCCTACCCGATGCGATACAGACCGATTGCGCTGAATGCAATGACACACAAAAAGCTGCCGCCAAAAAAGTAATCGCTTTCCTTATTAACAAAAAGCCCGAGATGTGGAACCAACTTTGTGCCAAATACGACCCCGACAACATTCACAGGAGCAGACATGAGAAGGAATTGAAAGAAATTGCGCAGTAAAATAAAATCTGATTGTTGAAAATATTACAAAAGTGTGATTTTAAAAATTATATAATACAGTGCATTATTGTTTTTTATTTGGGGACGAACATGAAAAGTTATGCTTGTTTGAGACTTTCGCGTTTGTTACTGGTTTTGTAGATACTTCACGGGTTTTAACACGATAAAATGTTTATAAAAGGACGTTTCGGCCAGGTATCATGTTAAAACCCGTAAAGTGTATACAAAATGATGTAAAGTAATATATTTTATTCATATCCTATATATACCTATCTTTCATTGATAAACTGCAAAGTTCTAAACTGCAAAAAAATGAAAGGTAAATACGTTGTGGTACCATTTCTATTCAAGATTTATGCGCTTGGTAAACATTTGGAGTCCTCCGCAAAAAATATTTTTCTTTTATCACAAACGAGCACATACCCACCAACCACCCAGGCTCCTACCTACCTCTCAGTATGCGGAGCGAATCGCGGGAGATGCACTTGAGTTTGCTCACTAGCTCTATCCCCAACGTGCAATTCTTGTCTCCCTACAAAATTTTAATTAAGTCATTAATATACTCTCCTATCACAAACGAGCAATCGGAACCATATGTTCACCGATGCAATTCGACATCCACTTAATATACTGATGTGGATGCCATCCCTCACTTCATCGCCCCAAATGACCCACCGTCCTAGTCATCACTTTTTGTGGTTGCGTGTGAACGAGCCTTTGCCAGTCGTGCCGGCCTCATTTTGCTGCTATACAACACGGCACTACTAATTCTAATATAAACATCTATATTAATAATTGAAGCAAAAACTTCGGGAACATTCTTACAAAAATTGCGCAGACGGAGAAATATGAAAGGCACACTTATAGCTTATAGTTTACGTGTAAGAGCAGTGCAGAACGCTAATATTTATAAATAATAATAAAAAATTAAACTTTACATACACTACCATGCATCTGACACATTTATACATAAGATTGATGAAGTTTCTGTGTTTTTTGCAAGTTTGCAAGTATTGAAAATCCTACATACATTTTTTACCTTATAGTTACGATGACATAATTAAACATGTCATTTGATATTTACTATTTAATTACAAAAAAGTTTCACTATGATCGAATTTCGATCTTCACAGGTTCACGGTTGGTGGTGGTGGTGGTGGTGGTGTTTCAGGTTGACGACCAGGCTGGCGCAGTGGTACAGTGCTCGGATAAGTAAAGCATATTGCGCCAGGGGTCGCGGGTTCGAATCCCGCCTTGGTCATGGATCCATGACCAATGGATAAACATCATAAACATTACACAACATAAACATCCATCCTAGACCACATTAGTTATAAAATATATGTATTTTCGAGCCAACTATGATGAATTAATGCGGAACTATCTATTATTAATTGACAGCAAGTCTTCTTCACACTGTCATTGAATGACTCCGTTAGGTACTTCTATATAATAGGTCCTTACCACTTTGACTTCAAATTTTTAGGATTTGGTTTGGAATTCCAAATTCAAATTTATTTTGAATGTATGTTCGTCTATTCTTGTTTTGAATTTCGTAATTCATTTGTTTTTTCGCCATTAAATTTGTCTTTGCTTTCGTTTTATTGACAAAATGGAAAACTTGAAATGTCGCTATATTTACGAATACGAGTTTAAACGCGGCACTAACGCTGCAGAAACAGCTCGAAGAATTAATGATGTGTATGGCCAAGCTACTGTAAAAGAAAGCACTGTACGTTTTTGGTTCCAACAATTTCGTTCTGGAAATTTTAACCTTCAGAACCAACCCCGTGGCCGGCCGGAGACCCTTGTTGACAATGAAGAGTTGAAGGTGATCGTGGAAGCGGATCCGTCACAAACCACTTCAGAGCTAGCAGCAGGCCTCGGTGTAAGTGATAAGACAGTTTTCGTTCACCTAAAACAACTTGGAAAAGTTAAAAAGCTCGAGAAATGGGTACCGCACGAATTGAGTGAAGTACACAAACAAACGCGCGTTGATTGTTGCGTTACACTACTACACCGACACAATAATGAAGGCATTTTGAATCGTATTATTACTTGTGATGAAAAATGGATCTTGTACGATAATCGGAAACGCTCATCACAATGGCTGACCCCAGGTGAACCGGCCAAATCCTATCCGAAGCGGAAGTTGACTCAAAAAAAGGTACTGGTGAGCGTTTGGTGGTCTAGTGCTGGTGTCATACACTACAGCTTCCTAAGATCTGGTCAGACGATTACTGCAGAGCTGTATTGTCAACAATTAGAAATTATGATGGAAAAGCTGGCCGTTAAACAACCGAGATTGGTCAATTGCTCAAGCCCACTGCTGCTTCAGGACATCGCCAGACCCCATACTTCAACACAGACGGTTGCTAAGTTAAAGGAGCTGCAGTTGGAATGTCTACGACACCCACCGTACTCCCCGGACCTTGCCCCAACAGATTACCACTTTTTTCAGAATTCGGACAATTTCTTGCGAGGAAAAAATTCAACTCCGACGAAGCAGTCCAAACCGCTTTCAAAGAATTTGTTGATTCACGCCCACGAAATTTTTTTAGTAAAGGAATCAGTGAACTACTGAACTAAAATGGCAAAAATGCATAGATCATAATGGTACATACTTTAATTGATTAAATATAAAATTTCTATTTTTTTTTGGTTTTACTTTTTCCCTTATAAAACGCTAATTTCATAGGTAAGCACCTAATATACATACATATAAAACTCAAAGATGACTGACTGACATAGTGATCTATCGACGTAGAGCCCAAACCACTGAACGGATCGGGCTGAAATTTGGCATGCAGGTAGATTTTATGACGTAGACATCTGCTAATAGATTATTTTTTAGAAATTAAAACCCTAAGAGGGTGATATAGGGTGTTGAAGTTTCTATGGATCTCTTAGAAATTAAACGCGGGTAAAACCGCGGGGCACAGCTAGTTTATAATATAATCTACTCTGTACGTGACAAATACATACCCAGTACGAAAATGAGCCGTAGTAAAACGCATCCCAAATGGTACTCGAGAGCATTTGCACAAATTTTGAAAGAGAAAGCCAAGTTTAAAACTTTCGGAAACAGGGCTGACTGAGAATATTTTAAACTGTTGCGTGACGGGTCGAAATTTATTGAAAAGGAGTGTTATGATTTTATATAAAGTCTGTCAAATACACGATTACCGAAAATCTTAAATATCACTGGTCATATTTTAGGAGCAAATGAAAAACTTGCGCATTCCTTACTATACAATGGCAACGTATTCAAGAAGTAAGTCAATTTGTAATGCTTTTTCAACATAGTTTTACTCGGAAGCTTCCGGCACCTCTTCTGACGATTTTTGCCCTGTAATTTCGACCGCTAGTGTCTCAGATCTGTTCAAAATAATTTTTGACCCAAACATTGGTGATAAGTTGCTACTTTATTTTCAAACATCTAATTCGGCTAGGCTAGATAGACTACCAGCTCACTTTTCGAAAAAATGTTCAAAGTCATCAAGGACTTTTCAGTTTTTCAGACTTTTTAAGTCACCAATTTTTCTATTATTCAAGCAATTTTTTGATAAATGCACAGTTTCATTTATATGGAAAAGTGCCTTTTTTATGAATGGGGGGAGGGGTGTGATTCATAAAAAGGCACTAAACAAATAATAGGTATTTCCAAGCGTGGAAATCCAACTTCAGTCCTAACCAACATGGCTTTTTACGAAGTCGCTCAACTGTATTGAATAATACTAAATAGAATAAATTTTTGAACACGCTATGAACGAAGTGTTCAAGTAGACGAAGCTTACTCGGATTACAGTAATGCATTTGATCGGATCTAGCACAACATATTACTTAAAAAACTTAGTGAAGTTAGTATTAGTGGCGATCTACTGAGGTAATTTTCTTCTTAAATAAAGAATCGTTCACAGACAGTTCTTATAAACAACTATACCTATATCTAGTTGGCTTACTATTCCTAGAGGAGTTCCTCAGGGATCGCTGTTGGATCCGCTTCTGTTTGTTATCAGTGTAAATGAAGTAAGCTCATGTCTACACTCTTCAAATTTGCTGTGATTTGCGGATGACATGAAGATATTTGTTAGACTCGCAAATACGGTTAGAATCCTACGTTGTGATTTTCGCCTAGATTTAAACATAGCTAAGAGTAGTGTAGTCACATTTTCTAGAAAGTTCAAGACTTTATCGAAATCAAAACGTTAAAAACTTAAAAATATTATATTGTTTCATTGTTCGCAGCCACATGGAGTGGCTTCGCAGATTTGTAGTCCAATCTATCAAACATATACACACGTCTTAAAAATATACAGAAAAAAAAGGTTTATTTGATTCAAATCTTTTGATTTGAATCAAAAAAAAAATTTACTTTTGTACCCCATGAATTCAATAACTATTTGGCACTGTGTTAAAAGCAGAATATCCTCCTTCTTGAACTAAGAAGAGAAATTGCTGACTTGATTTATTTATTTCAAATTACATTCAACCGAATAGACTGTTCTGAACTACTATCATCATTATCTCGCAATGTACCATCAAAATGTTTCCGTAATATATCTTTAATCTTAGGTAGATTAGTTTCCGTTTAGTCTCCTCAAATTATAAGAAAATTAGTTTTCTCTGACGAGTGGGTAATATGTTTAACAAGCTCACTAAAGACTTGACCTAGATATCTTAAACATTAGCTATGCGTTACAGACGAAGCTATTAAGTAACATATTCTTTTTTCCTTGTAAATTTTCTTTCTAATGCAGTAAGAAATTTTAAGAATGATAATTACGTATCTGTGTAATATTTATAATTCTTAGCTGTAGTGAACAAACATAGACAAACCGTGATAGTTTGCTGATATACAGGTTGTCCAAGAAAAAGGGACACCTGTTTTAATGTAGGACAGGGTACATTAGTAGCATTCAAATACTAAAAGAAATAACATAATATATGTAATAATGAAAAAGATATAGCCAAAAAACAAAATTTACTATAACAGCGCTTCCCCTTAACGCAGCGGCTGATCTTAAACGAGCGCGCGTCGAGCTAAACGAGTATAATGAACCGACTTGACCTCTACACGTTTTAAGGCAAAGTCGATCAACGTTGCAGTACTGTTGCGATGCTTTAAATGTTCTTTATTTAAAACTTTGGACCCGCATATCTCCGCAACGCTTATGATTTTTTCAAAAATTCTTTTTGCATTTGAATACTACTAATGAGTAGTATTACCCATTAAAACAGGTGTCCCTTCTTCTTGGACAGCCTGTATAAATATACTGATTCTACTAGTGGGGATTGGGGAACTATTTTTGAGCTTCTTCATTTTTGTATATTTCTTGTTCTATTGTTGGTTTGCTTTTGTTTCTCCTAAATATAAAATAAAATAAATTAATTAATAGAAAGTTAGCATATAAAATGATATTTTTTTTTGAATGAATGATACACAATAGTCTTTTGATACTTATAAATGCACCTCTCTTTAAATTGTGTTTTACGCGATATCAAGTTGTTGCAGCAAAAAGTAGATATGCCATAAATTTTATTGTATGGAAGATTTGGAATAATAAATGTAATATACTTAGTATATACGATGGAAGTCAAGAAGGAAATCACAAAATTACTCCGATTGCGCGTATGTTTTTCTATTCTATAAAACATATAATATTGAATAATTTCCACTAATTTTAAGATCATTAGAATAATCTAAGAGTATAGGAGTAATACTCGCACCCGGAGGGTGCGAATGACAGTCGATGGACGTTTAAAGAATACTTTCGCCAAGTGGGTCCGAGACTCGTGAGGGCTGCCGGCGCGCTGGCTCGTCTTCTTCCAAATAAAAGGGGTCCCAATCCTACATTGGGACCCCCTCCCTGTCGTCGACTGTACATGACCATCATACAGTCTATGGCCATATATGGCGCACCCATATGGTCGGACATACTTACAGCATCCAATAAAAGCACTGTTGAGGAGACCACAGAGGATAATGGCTATCAGATAAATACGAGCCTACCGCACTACGTCATGTGAAGCGACATGTGTATTAGCGGGTGTACCACCCTGGAATTTAGTAGCGAAAGCTCAAGCAGACTTCTATTGGTGAATGGCTTGGGCTTGGGAGATAATGAGATCCAGCTTACTACTGAGGAACGTACACCGCCTGAGACTACGCATTGGACATGAGGTGGAGAGGAAATGGAGCGAGTGTTTGAATGAGCCTTCTGCTGGTCACCGTACAGTGCTGGCCATTCGACCAAATTTGAAAGAGTGGCTCCAGCGGCGCCATGGCATGCTGACCTTCTGACATTCGCAGGTCTTGACGAGTCATGGCTCCTTTGCAAGTATTTGTGTAAGGTGGTTGGTGCTGAGCCGACGCCGGCCTACCATCACTGCGGAGCGGAGGAGGATGCGGCGGAGCATACGCTCGCGGAGTGCTCCGCCTGGACCGAGTAAAGAAGAATGCTATGTGCAGAAATCGGTCGAGATTTGTCGCTGTTAGCCGTAGTCAAAGCTATGGTTGATAGCGGCATATCTTGGAGGGCAATGACCCACTTTTGTGAATGGGACAACCAGTGATAGATACGGGAGACCTATCTCTGACATAAGTATGTCCCGTTGATAGATGTACCGACCTTGCTCGGGCATACCCGTATAGTTCTTTTTTAAATTAACAGTGTTCGCTTTGCGAGCTACCGTTGGCGGAGGTGCGGAAAAATGCCACCAGGCTCCCCGTACTGAGCCTGCGCCACTGAGCGACACGAGAAACACCCCTGTTTTTTAGTCCGTGTGAGTCCGGATACTACCTGTCCGCAGCTCCCGAGGCGGACTGGTGTCCATAATGGATTTTTCCAGGCAAAACAAAAAAAAATGGAGTAACACTCCATACATGTTTTTAAAGAATAAAGAAACAAAAGCGCAATCGAAGTAATTTGGTGACTTTCAACGTCCATTAATATTCGCGCTGATAAATAATGGTCTCTGCAGATACGTTGCTTCACCATTTCTCGGTGGCCAGCCGCTACTAACAAAATGAATGAAACGCAATGGCAAAGAAAGCAAAAAAGAAGGTTTTAAAGGTCTTATGTAAGCGAGAGCCGTACCACGAGCCGTGTCATCCCGATTTGGTTGCAATGTGGCAAGCACCAAGTTTCACCAAAACGAACATTTTTTACTATTTTTCAATAAAAATTATAGAAGCAAGAGAACTAAAATTGAAATGTTTGCAAAAAAGTTGTGGGTAAAATCCCGTATAACCCAGTTGTCGTTCCTATCTTTTGAAGACTTCCCCTGCGTTAAAAAAAGGCTTTTAGGCCTTTTTTTGGAGAATCATAAAATAAAAAAAAATACAAGGTGAAACTGGATTCAGATGATTTAACCCTCGAGTCGGAAAACTAAGCAGGAACTTGAAGTTATACGTAAATAAATCGTATATTTTTCTCATACACACACACGTGCATGCATTAGATGTTTTCACATTGAATTTTTTTAGCGGATTTAGAACTATATAAAACCTTACTGCAGTGCCTGATTAGTATCAGTGCTCATTCCTCTGTAAACTGTATAAGGTAATGTATAATATTATATTGTTTATGCCTCCAAGTCGAGGTCTACACTGGTTTAACATAAGTTGCATCAATTAAAACATTGTTGCTTGTTGTAATAAAACTACTTTCAAGTCTGATAATTTAGGTTTTAAGAAGGATCTGGAATTTAA